>CM041779.1:62535232-62819507 GCA_023374045.1 Limonium bicolor | reverse complement strand
TCCTCTCCTCTATAAAAAGACACTGCTACTTCATCAAAAACTACTCACGCTCATATACGTTCCACCCCAAACTCAACACTCAAAATCTCTCATTTCAGTTACAAAAATCCTACGTATGCTCCCACTCTTCTTCCTCTTCATTTTCTCCATTCATCATCCACGCATCTCGTATTGTTATTACGTCCAACCTCTGTCTGACTTATTACCAGTTAATATGTCAGGCTAAGGAGGATTTGCTCCGGGCAAGGGTTTTAATTATGGTTTGTTAGCTGTGTAATATATTTCTACCGGTTAAAATAAATTCAGTTTGTTATGATTAAAGTTTTGTTTCTCTCCCTTTTTAATAAATTTCATCGATTTATTAAAAAGCCTTACTAAGTTTGTTTTTAATTTCATCGGTTAGAAACAGATGGGTTAATTATAAAACTGTAAGAACTTATTTTCATCGTTTAAGTTAATACATGTTGCAAGAATAAAATTCCTCACACTCCTCTGCCGTTTACACGCTTTTTGCTTGAGTTTTCATCGGACCTTGCATTACAGGTAAACGAGTTCTTATGAGTTTTCATCGGACCTTAAGAAAATAACAGGAATCTTGCCAAATTATTTTATTAAACCGGTAGAGATAGCACAATTAATAAAATCATATTAACCTGAACCCGAAGTTCCGTTTAATTCATCTTATTTCACTTAATTAATCTGTTATTTACTTTTCAGAAACAATTCAATTAAACCCCCCTCTTGTGACACGCTTAGGTACTACTTATCTCACTATAAGTCCCACGGTTTGATAATCCGGTCGCTTACACTTTTCTATACTATCACGACCGGGATTTGTTTACAGTCCGACATTTAATTTGAGTTTTAATTCCTTTTCTTTTAATTTTACACCAGTTTAACCACTCACGAATTAAACACTCTGCATCTACTTTGGGATTTTAGAGAAATTATGGGTTAGTTTTGGTGATTTAATAAAGTAAAGAGTATAATATATAGTTTAAATGTTATAATGTAACATTTATAAAAACTATAAGGATTTATATGTAAATGCCAAAACATTAGGGGTTGAAAGTGAATTTACAATATTGGTGGGGTTGTTCGGCAATTAACTTAAAGAATAGAAAACTATAGGTTAAAAGTTAATAAGAGAATAAATATCGTAGTATATGATATTGGGATGGTTTTATAATAATTGGGAAGTTCGTGTGGTAATTTTTATAATTTCGAGACTATAGGGTATATGCGAGAGTTAAAGGAAGTTTGGGTTGACTTTAATATATGGTTGGAAAAATGTCATGAAGTGACATTAGTATACAGTTGGTTGGGATTTAAATGGAGGTGGATAAGGAATTATGTGAATAATAGTAGTTATATGGAATAATGGACCACTCGGAAATCTAAGGCTTATTAAATAAAAGTTATAATCCTAAGTTACAACTTTATAACCTGTGGGATAATACAATGTCATAGCGACACATAAATACTAGCAAGATTAAGAATTTCTGGGATTAATGCAGAAATTGTTATAAGAATGCGAGGATAAGTACTCACATGAATAATAAGATTTTATATAATCACAAGAGTTATAATGTAAGGTGAGAAACCTTATTAAATTGGGAAAAAGATATGGCACACTTAAAGCGTTATAAATAGCGTTATCATATACTAAGATCATACCCTTAGTAAACAAAGTGTGAGGGATAACACTTATGAATGTTAAAATACTCTCACATAAAATGATGAAATAATCCATATAGTAAATAAGGATTATAACCCATGTTAATTGATATGAATGTAAAGGGTTAAGTAGAAATGATTACCTAGTCATGGGAGGTTGACAAGATATGTTGTAAGGTGGGAGTGGATTATATTAATGTGAAGAACAAATGCAAACAATAATGATGACGGAGTACAAACGTAATGTTCTTATAATCATGTGTAAATATATATACTACCTATGAACTAATAATATAGGTAGTAACAAGGGATTAAAAAAATTCTAAAGTGATAAATAAAGATCACTTTAATATTCTTACGAACAAATAGAGTATAGTTCAAAATTAATCCCGAACTTGATAATAACCCGAAAGAAGTAATTAACCAACTAAGGGTTATTGAACGGGAAGAGATTTGTATCAATCTGGAACACATAATAGGACCCCACGTACAAGTATTAACACCTAGAGTTACTTATTCCAGAGTGCATAGAGATAGAAGAACAATAGGAGTAGCGAGGTTGACGGTCGCGGGGTCGGCGTCTACTTCTCAGAGTGAGCGACTACTGGTGTACGGTATGTTGGATTCTATGGTCTGAACCCTGATGGAATCTTTGAGTTCAGACATCTGTGTGCTAATTGCTTAAGATGATATGGTTGAAAATGCATGTGCTTATGAAATGTTATCTGCTCGATTATTTAGTGTCTTATTATTTGTGCGCGAACGCCTTTGGCTATGGATATCGATAATCATTTAACGACGATACGAGCGAGGATGGTAACACGATGAGTACGACACTGTCAAAAATACTCACATTATCTAAAACTTAAAACTTAGGAAGAAAGGTTCGGTATTACCAACCTTAGAGCATTGGCACAGAACATGAATATAACCTAGACCTCTCCTAGGTATGTGTAAGACCCAATGGGGCATCGAATAAGGAAAAAGTATTCTCCAATGTACTCAAAACTAATAATGATGGGTCGGTTAAAACACTTAACTATGGAGAAATGGTGGACGGTGAGGTGGTGTGATATATGTACGGAGAAATCCTGGTCTGCATTCGTTCCAGCAGGTTGCGCAGTGTGATCACCAGAGGGGAGTCCAGGCATGGAGCCCCTCGTTGAGGAATCCAAGGATCGTCTTAGATCGTTGGCGTTGGGTACTAACGTAGGTACACGGCTTCGGGCCACACGGACGTTTCTAATGAGACGTCAGGGAAGCCAAATGATCTCGAGTCATTGGCAATGGGAGTACTGTCCAAAATAACTAAAACTTGGTGAGGTGTTAATGGGGATTGTCCATCTAACGTGACACCCAAAGGATGATGAGAGAGTTGGTGGGAGCGGGGCTCCAGACGATTGAATAACGAACTTGCGATTACGATTTTGATCTGGCGACTATTACACATGGTTATTAATATGTTGTTTGTGGTGATTACTTGGTGAACTGTTGCGTGTTTACTTTCCGCTTTTACAGTCTTTTATATATACTTGTAAACTGGAACATCATGAAAATTGAATAGCATGCTAATAAAGACGGTTAATTAACTCATGTGGCCTAAAGGCAATTAGGATCGTATAGTTCAACATACTCAGCCTCGTGCTGAGCCTTTTGGAAACCACATTTTTACAGGTATACTATGGTTGACGCCGGAGTGCGGGATTGGGTAAGGCTTTAAATTTGACTAGACAATATGTGTAGGAGGAATCATGGATTATGTCATTGTAATAGATACGTCAAGTGATGATCGATGTATAATTGAATCTTGATATATGCTCACTAGTTTGTAGAGTTATGTGGATTTATCATGAGTTGTGTTAACCTCGTCATCACTGCGGATGGATGGTCAAGCAGATGGATGGATGGTTGTGACACCCGCCTAGTTAGTGAAAGTGTTCCGCTGCGAATGTTGTGATTAATGTATTTCTAATTACTGTTATGAAGTGATTACGGTGAGAGTTAGGATTAATAGACGGGGGTGTTACAATAACCACCCTCAACATCAATGAGGGTTCTAGCTGTTCTCATAAATGGTCAACCAAAGATGAGTGTCACCTCTTTGTCCTCTTCAATATCTAAAATAACAAAGTAAGTAGGGAAAAAATGTACCTACCGTCATAATTAAGTCCCTTTATCATTCCTTTTGGAAGAATTATTGACTTGTCAACAAGCTGCAAGGTTATATGAGTGGGATCACATTCACCCAAGCCCGGTTTCATATACATGGACAAAGGAATCAAATTAATACTCCACCCAAATCACGGAATTCCTTACCAAAATCAACATTACCCGTGACACAAGGAATGATAGGTAGACCTGGATCATCAAGCTTCGGTGGAAGCTTCTTCAAAAGCACAACAAAATCTCTTTTAGTGAGTTGAACAATTTCCTTCTCTATCAATAGTCTTCTACTGGATAAATTGTCCTTCATCACTTCACATAGATGGGCATCTGCTTCAACGCATCTGAGAAAGAAATATTAATAGTTAGTTTCTTGAATATGCTCAAAAACTTACCGAATTTCTCATCCATGTCTTTCTTCTTCAGTCTATTCAGAAATGGGATTGGAAGCTCAAGAACTACATGTGGTGGCGATGGAGTATAATGGATAGCTTTACCAACTGGCTCATTCTCTGACTTTGGCCTCTTAATGATCTCCACATCTGGCTTAGTGACTCTGTTCTTATCATATTCACTAGAACTGTCTACAACTTTAGGGACCGGGAGATCAAGCTACTCACCACTCCTTAAAGTCACTGCTTTGGCATGCTCCCTGGGGTTCATCTATGTTTGACTAGGCAAAGACCCTATAGGTCGTTTAGAAAGCTTATGTGATATCTGAGTCAACTGATTCTCTATACATTTATTGAATGCCTTGTGATCTTGATTGACCACATCTTGCTATGAGAATCTAGCTTTGGTTGATGCAATAAAATCAAGCATCACGGCCTCCAAGTTCGAAGAACTACCAACTCCTTGATTCTACATTTGCTGGTTCATATGAGGTCTTTGATACTACTACCTGTTCTACTGTGGTGGCCTCTAATTGAAGTTATTTATTTTGAAATCTCTGTTGCTGCTACTGGTATGCATGATTATTCTGGTTACCATAGAAATTCCCTTGCTTGTTGCCCACATAGTTTACCTCTTCACCTTGTTGAGGGATACACTAGCATATGTTAGAACTTCTCCTACAGAATTATCAAGGAGGAAACGAATAAGAGACAACTGCTTCACTAGATTTCGAATTCATCATAGCACACATCTTCTCAAACTGTTTAGACATACATACTATCCATTTTGGCAGTTAGGAGAATATTAGAATCCACTTCATTAATTCCTGCAGTTTTCTTTTGAAGGACCTCAGAGGCATCCCTTGCACCTCCTCACTGGTTAGTTGAATTTGTCAAGGTATCTAACACCTCTTTCATCCTGGTGATAGGAAGCTCCATAGAATTCCTCCAGCACAAGTATCTACCAAGAGTCGTCTCCGGGGATCTACTTCCTCACCCAGATCATGACGTGGAACTTTTATGACAATACCTTTAAATCGCTCCCATGCTTTGTATAAAGACTCATCACTAAACTACTTAAAATTTGTAATCTCACATCTCATTGACAACATTTGAGCGGGTGGGAAATACTTTGCTAAGAATGTATTAGCGAGCTCATTCCACGTGGTAATATTGTTGGGAGTCAATGAATTCAACCATCCTATAATTTTGTCCCTTAGTGAGAAGAAAACTAAGCAACCTTGCTACTTCCCGAGAAGCTAGGGTAGAACATGCTTCGACTAGTGGCAGAAAAGATGTAAGATAAACATTAGAATCTTTTATGACTGTCCCACTGAACTGAGGCGCGTTCAAGACCATGCGTCTTGAACTGCTATTCCACTCTTGCTGGTAGTGCAGGGATCACTATAGGTGATGTAAATCCCACCACATTTAGACATTTATAGTCATTCATTCATCTTACCTAGTTGCCAATATTATCCCCCATATCTAACACTTCCTCTAGAACAACCGTATCAGTCGGTGGTTCCTTTGTGAGAATCTCTTCTTTGTTAACTGGCTGAGGAACCTCCTCTACAACCTGAGAGTTCAGACTTAACCCTTGACAAAGTATCCTTGCTAATCTGTTGATTTCAAGGATAAGCTCAAATTTTGGTTCTTCTACAGATCGCGTTGCAACCATAAAACACAAATTATAACTAATAATAAAGGAAGTAAAACAAAACTAAAGACACTATTAAAAATTTAAACTAACGATAATTATATCAAAAACTATAAAATAAACTAGCTAGAATTTAAAACAAAATAAACTAGAATTCAACTAAAATTAAACAAATAAAATAAAACGCCAAAAACTTGATGGGGAAAAAACCTAACGGCAAGTGCACTGGTCGATTATAACGAGTTTTAATCATAGAGTATTTCTTTAAGTATCAAACCAGATGAGTTTAATCTTACTAAACTAACAAATAAAATGAGTAAAATAAATAACATCAAATTATGGGGGGGGGGGTTAATTTAAACGCAAAATTAAAAACACTTTAATAAAAATAAAAATAAGAGTAAACGCTGCAAAGATGGAATCTTGAATCAAATTAATCCACATCCATTACTGAGTAAACACTACAAAGATGAAATCTTGAATCAAATTAATCCACGTCCACTGTTCAGCCCGGTGGATTCTAATTAGTGGTCACCAAACCCTCACTTTTGTTAAGAATTTCCTAATTACTAACAACATTAAGCATGATCTAGTTTATCAGTCGGTTTGTATGAAGACAAATTACCATATCTAAACTCACCGACACTTCTTCCTATAGTCTACTGGAAACTATAACTTTCGTTTATAAGCAACCAAACTAGTAAACTTCAATAATTGGCTAAATCACAAGTGATTGATAATTAAACAAGGAAAAGTATTCCATTCAATTGAAACTGTAATTCACAAAGTTAATGGAATCTTGAACTAGGGATACATAGCAAACTGGAATTAAAAACTACTTCTCAGCTATAGACATAGTTTCAGTTAAAGAGTCTATTAAAGAGAGTATTAGAAAGAGAGAACAATGGGAAAACTCTGATTGAGGACTCCATCGTGAAACTTCAATCTTCGTTATGCTCTACTTTGCCTTTAAAAATCTCTCACAAAACTATACCCTTTATTTTTCCTTTGTTGTATTTTGTGTCTCCTTGCTCTTGTACCTGTTCTCTACCTCTTTCTCTCCAAACGAAATTCATATATGACCTAAAAAGCAGCACACCTTTGTTTTCAATCTTTTTTTCTTCTCTTCTTGTCAAAACGCAGCGTTGGGTGCTGCTAATTTAATCATGTCCGAACATCTCTTGTATGTCCAGACAGTAGTCTGCTGGATCTTTTAAGTTTCGACATATGTCCGGACATCCATGTCTGGATGTAAGTCTGGACATATTATGGGTTCTTCTTGGTGTTTGTCCGAACTATCAAGTCTAGATGGAAATCCGAATATTTCTTTCTCGAGGCTTAAGTTCTTCCTTTGGACTCTGTTTTACTCCCAGTTTATTGCGTTGGAAGCTTTGAGCGACGTATAATGTTAATTTGTGCATTTTTCATGTATTTAACACAATTTAAACACCAATACTCATCAAAACATAAAACATAGGTTAAAGAACACAATAAGTGGGGAATCCGACTCAAACAAACATGATTTAACGATGATTGTGCCCTCATTTCTATATAGATTTCATACTTATCATACTACTAGTAAAATTCACTATTCACGAACTATGAACTTCTTAATCATGCGGATTATCGAGTATCATTTCAAGCAAACAAAAGTTACAGCTCTACGTCATTATATGTTTACAACATTAAGGAGTTTAAAAATGATTTTGTACTACAATGATTAGTAAAATGTGTGCTGCAGTTAACAACCCCCTTACGTTAAATGCTCTATTAGTATCTCTGAAAAAAGTCTAAAATACCCCTGGTATTAGTTAACCACATGTTTAGACTTTTCCAGGGATATTAACAGAGTAACTAATGACATATGACAATGAGAGGAATTGTTATTTGGTGAAATTAGTTAAACTCAGTATTATTCTATGTAATTTTAAAAACATAGTGACACATCATAAATTAAGCAAAAACTTAATGATATTTAGTGAAATTAATTATTTGTGCGTGTTATGTTTAAGGTTTATATATATTATTTTATAAAATGTTTGACCATATTAGTCTAAAATTATTGTAGGAACATGTGGTGCATGAGTCAAAATTGAAATGTAAAGAATATATTGTGTCAAAATTTAAATGAAAAGTTATTTTATAATGAGAAAGAAAGTTTAAGAATATTTTTATAGTAAGTTGTAAAATAGAAAAGTATTTAGTGAAATTAACGTTCTTTGGTGAAATTTGCAAAAAATAAAATAAAAGCAAAATTGCCGGTGAAGAATAGAGGGAGAAAAACTTGTCAAGTCTTTCTTTTTCCCCGCGATCTGGCCAGAGCTGACGTATATTTCTTAATATCCTTTCAAATTTTGACTCGCTATTGATTTCTCGGGTCGCGGTTTGTATCTCAACCCCTTGTGTTGGCTCTGACAGACGATCTGGTCTCTATTTTTCTTTTGCCTACCTTGCAGAGTGGGAAGGATTGGGGATCTTTTATGCTGCTTTCGTCCGCCCAAGCTCTTTTTGGCGGCTAAAGATCTGAAATCCAGTGATTTTCTGTTTTTTTCTATACTTACCCCTAATTTCATATTGATTTGTTTCCGTCTTGTGGTGGGATCGGAAGATGAAGATTCCCGGGTCTGGGCGTATACTTGAAAATGGAGTGAGTTGCTTACCATCCACGTCTACCCCTACCCCCCAAGCGGAGAAACAGGTGATCGCCGAGTTGACAGCTCGTGCTGAGTCTAATCTCAGAGAAGGAAACTTGTACTACGTTGTCTCCATGAGGTGATTGCTTGCTTGTTCAGCCCTTGCCGTTTTTTTGTCTTGCTTGCCTAGCCTACAAATTGTTAACTAGAGTTGTCGGTTTCTCTTCTTTGCAATGCATTTCCAGGGAACTCCTTCAAGAATCCGTCATTCCCTTTCAAGTAGTCTAACACCTTCCATATACCTTATGCCTTTTTAACTAGATGTTTGAACTCTTTTTGAGCATGAAGCATGTCGGGTTAGACTAGGTTTTGTCCAACTTGGCTATTCACCTGATGGACATCCCAAATTATCTTTCCAGTATCATTTACCACCGTATCCGAACTTTCTTTTGATTAACTGACGGCTGAATTCCGCTCGCAGATGAATATTATTTTCTTTCCAAATTATCTCTTGGGGATTGTACTTATGAACTGACACTCTTCTTCAGACTTCCTCGTGATCACCTGATGTCTCTTAAAGGAAAGAACACAGAGAAGGGGGGGGGGGGGGGGGGGGGGGGGGGGGGGGGGTGGGGGAGGGGGAGGCCTTAAAGGTCCGCTGGTAAACTGAAGAAAAAAGAGGAAAAATGATCAGTATTATTAGGGAAGAACTGATAGATATATACAGGGCTAGAGCTGAGCAGATGGAAGGTCAAGAGGCTAATGGATTACCCAATAAATAAATGCCCAACCACTTAATAGACACCTAATAATAGTATGCGTTAAACTTATGCACCAATTACTAAGAGAATAAATAAGTTAACTTACTGTGACCTCCCAATACTCTCCTTAAGTGGAATGGTGAATATCATCTGTTACAAGCTTGGAGATAAGTTGGTGAAATTAGGCATTGTGAAAACCCTTCGTCAATCCATCAGCGACTTGCTCATCTGAGGGGATATGTAATGAATCGATATCCATTTTCCAATTTTTCTCTAATGAAATGTTAGTCAATCCAATATGCTTGGTATTATCACGCTGGATCGGGTTCCTAGCTGTCTTGGTAGCCAGCTTGTTATCACACTTAAGATTTGTGGATCCTTTGCACTCAACTTGTTGATCAATCAGAATATTGTCACCGTAGTAGTTCACACAAGCAATTTGCGAGAGTGCAAAACTTGATTCAGCATATGATCTACCGACAACATGCTGCTTTTTACTTGGCCATATCACTAAATTTCCAGCCCAAAACGCGCAATACCTAGAAGTAGATCTTCTGTCTATCACCGATCTTGCATAGTCTGCATGAAGGCTTCCAGAGTTAAATTGCTGTCCCATTGGAAAATAAAACCCCTTTCCCTGGACTATTCTGAAGGCTGTGAAGAATTCTTAAATCCGCTATGAGTTGAGACTCTCTTGGATCATGCATAAATTGACTGGTTACCGAAATATTATACGCAGAATCTAATTTGAGACAAAAGACCAATTTCTCACATAGTTTTTGATATCTCTCCTTTTCCAAACTTAGATCATTAAGGGCTGCTCCGAGTTCATGATTAGGATCAATGGGTGTACGGCTGGCATACACTCACTCTTACTGGTTTTATTCAACAAGTCAATGATGCACTTTGCTCTGCTCCGTGTTTACGATTAGGATCATTGGGTGTACGGGTTGGCATACACCCACTCTTGTTTCCTTCAACTAGTTAATTATATACTTTCGTGTGAGATAAATATTCCTTAAGAAGAGTGAGCCACCTCAATTCCAAGGAAATATTTCAGCTTCCCAAGAGATATACTTGTACACTCTACTTCTAACTTTTTATTCTATTTCTGTCTTTCTTACATATTATTAGCTGTGACAATAATATCATGCACATATCCAAGTAGTACAGTTTTCTTTCCAAGGATCACCTTGGCTTTGCTGGTAACCTGCATTCCGCATCTCACTGGAAAATCTACCAAACCAAGCTCAAGGAGACTTAAGGCCGTAAAGATTGTCCTTCAGTCGACACAGTTTGTTTGGTGTAGGTGGAGCTGAACCTTGTGAACCCTTCATAGATTTCCTCTGTGACAAACTCTAATGAAATTCAGCTGCCAGAGATAAAGGAATCCAAACTGTATTTATTTTGCCAACAAGGACAAAGTCTCAGCGTAGTCTATCCCATAGGCTTGTGTGAAATCTTTGGGCTCAAGATGGGCCTTGTATCTTTCTAAATTGTCATCAGATTTATACTTCTGAGTAAAAATTCATTTGTTGTCGACCACCTTTTTTAGCAGATCTGATAGTTTTAGTTTGTTTTGCTAAGTATTTTAATATTCATTTTTTATACCTTATTTGTTTTATGGTTTCAATCCTCTCGCTTAATTATCTACTCTCTTATGCAGGTGGTACACATGTTGGCAGAATTATGTTGGGCAAGATGCTAAATCCTGTTCATCTATAGGTCAATTTGTGGGTGTGCCAGAGATGCTTTGTAGACCTGGACCAATTGACAATTCAGAGCTTGTCTTGAATGTAAATGGTAGTGATGATGATGATGATCCTGAAATTATTCGAACATTGGAAGAAGAACGTGATTATGTGTTGGTTCCTGCAGAAGCTTGGAACAAGCTTTTTGAATGGTGAACCTTGTGATCCAGTCATATTTTTTCTCGCTCAAATGAATGCTACTTCTTTTTGACATGTCTTTTTTCTTTTGGAGGTCTGTTGTCCTCCTTTCGAGAATTTGTCATGTAATCTTTGATTGATTAACATCCCTGCACCATATCTGCTTTTGTCCAAGATATGGTGCTGCTGATTATTCATTTTTATTTTTTGAAGTCAAATAGCTTCTTGCTTTGTGTAGTCTCTGAAGTATGACTAAACTATTTGAACTTGGATGGAAGTAAATACAGCATTAAATATTCAAACTAATTTTCTTGCCTTGATAACTAAATTTGAACTAATGTAGCCTTCTATTATAACTGATATTATGCTTTCCTTTGTCAGTATCTGTTGCTAGATTTTTAGCATGGTTTGCGATGTGAGGTCACTGCATTAAGATGTTAGAATGTTGCTACATGGCGGAGGAAGGTTTTCGTACTAACCTGTTCATTGTTCTTTTGCTATTGTATGTCGCTATACTGTATAGCGGCTCGTTGGGTGATGATATGGAGAGCACTCTTTGGTAAACCATGCACTATCTACACATCGATATTATTGTCCATCAGAGCTAAAAGTTCATAACTAAATATAAACAATTATCTTTTTTTTACTGAATTCTAGGTTAGCTGTTTGTGCTAGAAAATTCCATGTTTGTGATTTTTTGAGTTCGGCTAAATCTATTTGTATTGATAAAGCAACTTTGACCTAAAAAAATATCTCATTGAGTATTGTCTAGGGAGGAATATTTTTGGAGCTAGTTTGAGGTGCGTTATGGTACTTATATTGAAGTTTACCTACAAACTGAGGCATACTAAAACATGCATATGCTAGCTGAAAGGAAGTAAATAACTAAGATTTATCAGGGAAACGGGAAACCTCGTCATCATGTCTGTGGGGTAAATACTGCTCACAAATGTTCTCCCACTCTAACAATCTTTATAGGTGTTAGTTTGTAAGAAGTAGATTATCTTATTAAAGATATATCAATCTGTGTCATGGGTGTTAGTTTCTAGCTAATAAATTATTTTGTAGTGCTGTGTATCAGCTTAATACATAATAATATCCTTCTGCTCTTATAATGCTTATAAATAATGTGCTAAATGAAAGGTTTGGACGTCCAATATTTTGGAACTCGTATCAGAAGCTGTTTTGGCTAGGTGCCCTAGAGCCAGGCAGGATTATTCTGATGGGGAGTTTGGTGGGAGCCCTGGGGCTAGGGAGCATTTATTCTTGAGGGAGTGTTACGGTTTGGTGCTCTCATTCTTCCCATCCTTTTCTATATCTATTGTATTTTCTCTCTTTCCTCTTCTTAGGTTACTGATTCCAACACCTTCCACTTGACATGTGAGTTGTCTGAAGCTTCGTGGAGTATTTTCCTCATCTCTTTAAACACTTCGTTCATTTGTCTTCTATGTTGTTTATACAAGTATCCAATTCTCGCTCACTTTGTGATCGATGAGATGTCTCTCTTCATACATTACTCGCGGTGGGATGTTTCACTCTTTTTTCATTGTATATCCTTCTGAGCAAAAATTTCACCCAAGTATATCATCATCCCAGAATCATTTGATGATCTTCCCATGAACCTATGGGTTTTCTTTGCTTTAGTCAAGTGGATTATAGAACCACTCCTATCTATACATGAAGGTATTGCTTTTTGATCCGGCCCTCCTTCCTCAAGCTGATTTTGTGTCATATTTTTGTACTAAATGCTTTTGTTTTAAGATATTTTGGTTTGGTCTCGAAAAGTTCATTTTTGAAGGGAATTTTCGTACATGTTGCCTTTGGATTTGATTGTAACTACTTATCTCAGTGATAGGTACTTGGCCATGCCTCTTGATGGGGGGGGGGGGGGGGGGGGGGGGGGGGGGGGTTGTTGTCCTGGCTCATCAGCTTTAGTGAAGAAGTTATTTGTGTCCTTTGCAACCCCTCCATGCAAAGATAATGTTATATGTGAGCCTTAGCACATGTAATGATAATTGTATTAATAGCATTACAAAATTTGCATTAGTGATTTTCTCTTACTTAAAACAACTAGTGTATACATCTGAAAAATCATTTATTGAGGTAAAAGCTGCGAAGTGTATAGACATATTGAGTCAAATGTTCTAAACAAGTATTTATGAGACAACAAGATAAGATCTGGATTTGAGACATTCATGTGAAGATGGAAAGGGTATTGATAAAAATTGTATGCTTTGTTTACTCTCCCTGTATCACTCATCCCTTGTATAAGCTCTAAATTTCTTTCTATGTGCTCTTGTCCTATGTCGCACAGCTAGGCAGTGATCTTTCATGTTCTGAAAAACACTTAAGAGGACTTGAAAATGTCATGCTGAATCATTCACTCCTTAGGAAAGAGGAGCACCAAAAATGTCCTGGACTAAGCTGCATAAACTTCTTCGTCTATTTTTGTAGTGTCACGATGTTCTCCCGTCCCGCACCTGCATTTCCCTTCCTGCTGGCTTCACAAAAAACACTTTCACTTACCTTCCTCTACACATCAGCCTCTCGATGTCTCCTATTTACTCATGCTTGCTTTGTTTTTTTGGGTTAATATACCCTATTTAATTGTCCAAAATGCATCTCCCTCCTCTCCTTGTTTGAGATTCAATGCATTTTCTCATATCAAGCTTACTGGGATGATTGGCCTTCGTTTTATTAATTCTTTTTTGTGTAGCTTAACTAGTTTGATATTATTGGGAAACTCGCATTATTGTCATTTACTATCTATAGTTTTCTTTCCCCCCTCTGTTCCTAGCCATGCCCAAAATGACAGTTTCTTGAGCCTGAAACGCCTCTGTTGCAGTAACACTACCCCATTTTGGTGCCTCAGGGCTAACACGTCTGTAATTTGGTTCAATTTCATACTTCTTATGTTAAATGCAGAATGCTTCACTAAAAAGATTGGAGAGGAGGAAGTATAGTTGGGCCACTTACATGGGGTGATTTAAGGGACAGGCAGGAGGAATTTTTTTTGAAAAGTCTGCTGTAGGTTAGATGGTGTAGAGGTTATGGTAAGCTGAGCTGAGGTTAAAAGACTAAGCATTGAAACCTTGCCATCGAGCATTTTATAATGTGGAAATGTGTGGCATCGTGTAATGCCTACAGCATGCAAAAATGGTTTGCTGAGATTGGGTTAGGTTTACTTGCTGAGATTTGGGTGAGATTTGTTGAGAAGTCAAGAAGATCCTTTCACATATTCTATCACAATCCTCATACATTTCTCTATAATGCATGTTCCATATAACAAGATCAGTTATTCTCTGTCAAAGCGTTAGTTAAAAAATGTGTAGTTCATGGTCCTGTAATGTGTGGCCATCATAAACATCATGTGCACATTATAAAAAGTTATTTAAAATAATACAAAATCATTTCAATAAATAGATATATGGACTATAAAGCTACATAAAGTCAATAAAGTTCCTTATGTTTTTATTACTACCTTCTGTTCTTAATAGATGATTTTCTAGCACAACACAGAAATTAAGGAGACAATTTTGGACTATTTTATCATTTTCTACGATGAATAGAAGAGTTGTGGGTGTGAGGAGACAAGTAAGGGGTTAAATGTGGAAAGTAAGTGGTAGAAAAGACCAAGACATCTTATATTTTGCAAAAAATGACAACACCTAGAAAATCTTCTATTGAGAACAGAAGGGAGTATTATTCTATTCGTTTTCTCTGTATGAGGATTGGTCCGCTGTTACGCTTGTTTACCTCCTTTTGTTTTTTGATATTTCCTTAACCAATTGGTTTGTTGTTGTTGTTGGTGTGCTAGAGCTAACTGACCTCTTGACTCCTTTTCATCTTAATCCTCAAAATGTCTCCTAGGTTTGCTTTTTTAAAAAGTGTGGATAACAATGTCAACGACATTGTTTAAGAATTAGATTAAGGTTGATATTCCATTAATACGATTTGCTCTCTCTTTCGTTTTTTCTTAGATGATTTGAAGATTTTCATTGTATTATATCTGTTATCTGACAAGAACCCTGCTTTATAGGTTGTTTGGTGAAACTTTGCGGGTAATTGATCGATTTGATTTGGCTGCAGTACTTTGTTTCTCTGTTCATTTTTTTTCAATATGTTTTGACAGGTATAATGGAGGGCCTCCGTTACCTCGGAAGCTGATTTGCCAGGGTGCCGCGTATAAGCAGTTTAATGTTGAGGTCTATCCTTTACGCCTTCAACTGACAGACGCCAGGGACAATAGCCAGACTATTATTAGATTAAGTAAAAAGGTAAAGCTTTCACCAACCTAGGCATGTCTCTACATTACCTTTCTTTTCAGATGGTTATTAAGAATTTGTCTTTTTTTTGTACCCTGGAATGACACTTAGTTTTCTGTAATACCTCTGCCTCAAGGAGGATCTTCTATTTTGTGATTCTATATTGTTTTCAAAGTCTATTCATGCCGTGTTCTTCCAAACGGTGAGTCAAGCTTAGAGTTTGTGAAACGACTCGATGCTGTACAACAATACAAGTATCATGATATTGTTTTATCTAGTAGAGATTTATACTTCACAAGTCCCAACTATTTTTACAAAAGAACATTCTAGGTTTCTCCTAAGTAGATGTGTTTCTTTTTCTTTAATGTTATTCCTTTTATTATTTCCCCATGATTTACTTGTGCAGAAAGCATTTTTTTAATGTGATGTGGTTTTCATATTTTTTATTTTGTAAAGATTAACATATGATCTCTATTTTTCGCAGGCTACGTTGCATGAATTTTATGAAAAGGTGTGCATGTGCAAGGGGTTGGAGCTGGACAAGGTAATGATCCTTGAAATATAGATGACTATATCTGCTCTTTGTGCTGCCACTTTCATCATGTTAAAAGAAGTTTTTTCCACGCTACATTTTCAGGTCAGAATTTGGGATTACTTCAATAAGAGCAAGGGTCTAGAGTTATGCCCATCGGATCAGACATTAGAGGAGTCTAACCTGCTTATGGATCAAGATGTCAGTACTTGTAAATTTAGCCAATACACATGTTTGCTATGAAAATCACTATTTTTGGCGTTCTCTTTCTTCGAAGGTGTTCTATAGCATATCACAAGCATTTCTTCAGCTATCTTAATGGATTTTTTAATTGAATCTTCTTCGTATTTGTTAATATATTCGTTTGGTGGAACTCTTTGCTCCTTTGAACAGGTATTGCTCATCTGAAGTCTGACCTTCATGACTTGTCTTTTGTCAGTGTACTATCCAGTTTTACAAATTTTGAGGCTCTTTTGATTTGGTCTTGTTCCCTGGTGCTGATTCATAATTAGTTTATAAGACTTTTATCTTGGAGTAGCCTTTAGCTCATTGGGCTTATATATAAATCATGTTTTGGTACTGGACTTGTTGGCTGCGGAACAGACTATCCATAATATTACTTGCATGTTTATATGGATAGTAGAAATAAAATCATCTGAGTGAAGTGAGCTGCTTGTGACAAGAGTATGATGTCTGAATAAAACACTTTCTGGAGCTCTTTCTTTTGTCTGAGTCCTTTCTACCAATCGATTTTCCTTTCTGAAAACTAAATTAAGAATAATGCACCACTCACTCTTCTGAGAAGCATGATGACCACTACTCTTATGTTGCAACGGCTAATTGCTGTAGTTTTCTCTATAGTGCTTGAATAGTGCATGGTAACTCACGGCACCATTTTCTTATGTTCATTATCATATTGAAACATAAAAATTCTAGAATCCTATATGACATCCTTAGCTTGGTAGGATGTAAGGTACAGATGCTCATTTCAACAGAATCCTGTAGGAAGCATCCAATAGTCACGACAAACGATGTACCTTTTCTTCCGTGATCAATCATGTGATGCAATAGTTGTTTCCCTCTTTCTCAGGTTCTACTAGATCTAGAAGACTGTGCGTGTTCAGCCACTGCCTCTGGAGGTGATTCTATTGGAAAGGAACTGATTTTGGTGCCAATGGAACCCTCGCGGTCGTCAATGACAATTGCTGGAGGTCCAGCCTTTTCTAATGGCCATTCAACCCACTATGTTTCCAATTTATGTTCTGGGAGTGCATTGACTTCAGCCCGTGCTAGTAAGGATGATGGGTATGATAGGTTTGGTATAGCTGGGACAGATGAACGAACAGGTTTGGCAGGATTGCAGAACCTTGGAAATACTTGCTTTATGAATAGTGCACTCCAATGTCTGGTTCATACTCCATCGCTTGTTCATTATTTCTTACAAGACTATTCCGATGAGATAAACAAGAATAATCCGTTGGGAATGGGAGTATGTGACTCTTCTCATAATAAATTCATGTGTAATTAGTTGCACTAAGTATGAAGGCATATAGTCTTTCCTTTATAATGTTCATTTTTTTATGTGCATGTTTAAGGGTGAACTTGCAGTTGCATTTGGGGACTTGTTGAGGTCAATGTGGTCCACAGGGCGGACAACTGTTGCTCCTCGTCAGTTCAAGGGGAAAGTTGCTCGATTTGCGCCTCAGTTTAGTGGATACAATCAGCATGATTCTCAAGTCAGTATTCATGACATCTCTCTTTTCTGCTTTGCGTGAATGACACCAATTGCCTATTGCTTATGCCACAATGGTTGGAACTTATTTTTATATGTTATCTTGGATGGGGTGCGGTTGAATCAGAGTTGGTTGTATTAATGGTTTGCGCTGATTAGTTATTTTGGTCTTCTCTCAGCTAAAATGATCTACAAATGTTTTATTTTTGATAATTAGCAGTATATTAATCTAATGGAGAAACTCTAAACTTTGCAAACTATAGGTTGCTAAGTGCAACCTTTCTAATTACAAGGTTCGCACAAGACTGTGCTGTACAATAGGTATTCCTAAAAATTATGTTGTTCCTTTCTCTCCAAACAAAGTAGATAAGAGAAGTGAAGACAAAAGAGAAGGTTCTGTGAGCATTACATTTTTTCCTCCATCTATTGCTAACCCATCTAATTAGATTGGGCCTGTCTCTAGGTGTTCTAATACCTCCAAAATGATTCCATACAGCATTCCAAATGTCATAGCAAGTGCTTCATTGTTTCCTTTTCTCTATGGCATAAGACACACACTTCTTCCGTGGTTATTCCCCATTTTCTCATTCGATCTCGAGTGGCCCACCTCCCATTAACAGCTAGCCAGGAGATAAAAGGGTACCTGGGAAAGTTCCCTTTGCTTCATCTTGCTCCATTGTACTTTTGGGGTAGTCACATGCAGCTTTCCATAACACTTCTTTATAGAGAAACTGTTACCCAGCATGGGCCAGACAACTCCATTGCCATCTGAGAGATGTCTAATGACATGTTGTCTTAGGTTCAAAAGATTCCTCCAACACCAAGAACTGTCACTAGGGATATCTACAAATGTTACATGTTCATATATACACTTCAGGGTATTATATATTGGATTATTCAAGTGAAAGTGTTTGCTTGAACATGTAATTGTAAATTTCTGTATTATTGATCCCCATTTTAG
This sequence comes from Limonium bicolor, assembly GCA_023374045.1. Lineage (NCBI taxonomy): Eukaryota > Viridiplantae > Streptophyta > Magnoliopsida > Caryophyllales > Plumbaginaceae > Limonium > Limonium bicolor. Next base: position 62,800,842 of record CM041779.1, on the reverse strand, counting down.
TTCCTGTTTGGCTTGATCTGCTATCAGCTAGTCAACTAGCTTATGGTCTCCACCTCCTTTCAAGAAAATAATTTATTGTCTCTATATATGATCGTAGTTTGCTGAGGTTTCATTCTCATAGAACTTGATGGGAAAGAGATATACAGCCCTATATCCATAAAAGAGCTATGGGAAGAGACACCTTGGAAGTGTGTCTAAAACTGCCTAGAAAAAAATATAAGCAATTGAACAGGTACAATTAATTATAACCTGAACAGTCACTACAGTAAAAACATCAAAGCCTTATTCCCAAAGCAGTCTTGTTGACTAATAATTACAAAAATAATGAAGAAACTATTTCCTAGACTAATGTTGTTTATTCGGTATATCAACATCCCTCAAAGCTGGGTTTGTAGATATCCTTTATGCCCAGCTTGATGATAAGACTCTGAAACCTGGGACTATGGAGAGGTTTGGTAATATTTGTGATTTGATCTTCAAAGGAGTGTAGCTTAGATCGATCAGATCTTCTTCAACCTTCTCTTTTTGATGAAGTGCTGATCAATCTCAATATGCTTTCTACCATCATGCTGGATAGGATTATGAGCTATGCTGACTGTAGATTTGTTATCTCATCTAAGCTCCGTAGGTCCTTTCCATCTGATGTGTAAATCAGAGAGATAATTCTGATCCAGAGAAGTTCACATACACCATGGCAAAGAGCTTCTAATTCAGATTCATCAAAGGCTTGAGCCACCCTGTTCTGCTTTTTACTTTTTTCATGTCACAAGATTTCATGCCAGGAACACACAAGACCTTGTAATTGATTTTCAATCAACAAAAGAGCTACCATAGTCGACATCATTAAAGGCTTGGACTGATAAATGTTCTTCCTTCTTGAACAAAATTTCTTGTCCTGTACTTTTTTTGATTAATGTTTGAACTTCATAGGCTTCTTCTGGATGTGGTTTCCTTGGGTGGTGCATGAATTGAATTAGGACACCAACCGCATAGGCCATGTCCGGTTTGTTATGGGAGAGATAGATTAGCTTGCCACACAGACGTAGATTTATAGCTGAATCAACTTTGGGCTCATCACGAGCTATGCCAAGCTTATGATTGGGATCCATTGAGAAAGCAGCTGGGCACCAAACACTCTTACTTGTTTCACTTAACAAGATTGTGGTATACTATTGTTGTTTGATAAAGGTGCCTTAAGACGAGCGAGCAAATTCTACTTCATGGAAATAATTGAGAGAGCCAAGAGACTTCAACCAAATTGGTTAGTTAATAAAATGTCATCTCACTAATTATGTATACATAATAAAATTCAATTTTATCAAATATAGTGTCTAAATTAATGGTTAATATCTCAGTACATATTATAAATATAAGCAATGTTTAAACTTTGTGTTAATTACTTAAATTTGTGTTGATAAATCTACAGATCAAGATTAAAAGAGAGTTTGGTGTGAGGGATGAAGGATCTTGAGGGGGGGGGGGGGGGGGGGGACTTATGTTTGAAGGCCATGAGTGGTCAATTTATTGATAAGATGAGAGACTGTGAGAGTGGCTTCCCCCTGTAATGTTTAGGAGTATTTGACCGGAAGCGTATCGCACAACTTATGTAGCTATTTTTCCTTTCAGCAGTACTATATTGTTGAGGTGTGTATGGACAGGAGGACTCCTGGATAATACCTTTTGAGAGGAAAAATATGTGATAGTTCGGTTGAAGTAGAGAGGGCATTATGAGGGAAGAAGTTTTGTTGTGGTGGAGAAATGATTGTGAATCATATTGCAAAAGACCAGGATAATTGTAGTCGCTTCACTTTTGTGTTTCTGAAAGACCCACATAAAACAAGTGCAATCATCAATAAATATGTATCATGGTGCTCCAAAATTATTCGCGATTGGAGGACCCCAAATATCATTATCAATAAGTTCACACACATCACTAGGCCTCACCATTTCCTTGCCCATATGGTACTCTGTTTTACCAATAGATTCATTTTGTCAAGATATATGGTACTTTGTAATAATATTACTTATTGATATGGCTCGGGAAAGCTTTATTAGTAAAGCTTAGTTCAGCTTCCCCAATTGTGGTAGAGAACAATAGACTAATCGGGGAAGCTCCTTGTCTAAGATGATTGCAAGTCTCTTCCTACTTTTCCTAATTGGACCTACGCCTACTCTACCAACTTTCTTATATAAAGCCTCGCAGGCTCTATTCTAATTGCCAAAAGCTATAACTGCAGTAAATGCCTACCAACTGCATAGTTCTAACTGCTGACTGTAAAAGATACGCCTGTTATTATTTTGGAAATAACCTAGTGTTTGAGGTTGCCTCCTAGGGGGCATGAGTAATTGTTCTGAACATGACTAACACTTACTCCTGTGTCCTCCGTAAAAAATACTCCCTCCGTCCTGAATTGACCGTCTTGTTTACTAGTTGGATATGTCGTTTGACTTCAATATTTAACATACAAGATAAAATATTTTTAAAATTTTTAGTTTTGCATATGATTCCTTACATGATAAACTATATATTACAAAATTTAGTTTTATGAAATTATTTTATCTTATATGCTTAATATTGAAGTGGAAAAGCGTGCCATAAAGCAAACAAGACGGTCAATCCAGGATGGAGGGAGTACCAAACATTTCCTTTGATAAGTCGTATTATTCCTTTTATGGTTGTTGATACTGGGGGCCGCTCTGCTGCATTTGTATTATTTTTCTCAAATGCTGTGTTTAAATTAATAATCCTACTCATCCAGTTTCGTCATTCATATAAAATTTCCAGCTCCTGGTCTTGCCATCTAAATTGCAAGCTACTAGTAAAATGACCAGAAATCTAGATTATTTTTATCAATCAGTGTTGGTTATGTGGTTTTCAAACTATTATTCTGCAGGAATTCCTTGCCTTTTTGTTAGATGGATTGCATGAAGATCTGAATCGTGTGAAGCAAAAGCCTTACATAGAGATGAAGGATTCTGATGGTCGTCCAGATGCTGAATATGCCGATGAATGTTGGAAAAATCATAAAACAAGGAATGATTCGATCATTGTTGATATATGTCAGGTACATACTGTTCTGTATTATGTTATTTAGTTGAACAATGTAAATTTACTTCATTCTTGCTTTTAGATGTGCCTTTGTTAAGGTAATTCCTCTTTCATCCCTAGAGACTCATATCTGACTGGCTCTAAATGTGCAGGGTCAATACAAGTCTACGTTGGTTTGCCCAGTTTGCTATAAGATTTCGATAACTTTTGATCCTTTTATGTACTTAACTCTGCCTCTGCCATCAACGGTTAACCGGACAATGACAGTAACAGTGTTTTATGGTGACGGGAGTGGACTTCCAATGCCATATACTGTGTTGGTGCCAAAACATGGATGTATTAGGGATCTTTACCATGCTTTGAGCACTGCTTGCTGCCTTAGAAATGTTGAAATCCTCCTCCTTGCTGAGGTAATTCTCTTTCCTTTGGCAGCTTCCCCGGACCCATTTTCCTGCAATTTGTCATTGGTGTCCTCATTACAGGTATACAACCATAAGATCTATCGGTACTTGGAAGTGCCTTTAGAACCTCTGTCTTCTATCAAGGATGATGATCATATAGTTGCCTACCGAGTTCCGGAGAAAGAGCCAGGATTGAAGAGAATAGAGATACTTCATCAGCATACCGAGATGTAAGTGTTGAAAGACCTATACCAAACAGGTGCCATACGTCTAGGAAATAGTGTCTTTATTATTATTGTAATTAATTAGGCCCATATGTTTGTCCAGCATATAATTAAACCTTTATAGTTATTTATATTTCATAGACAGACACTTCCCAAGGTGTCTTTCTTTAGGATATTTAGATCTTTACAAAGGTGCCTATAGATAAGGCTACATATCTTCTTTTAGATTATCTAACACTGAATAAACACTTAGTAAACTACATAGTATTAGAGCTAAACCTATCCCTCCTCTCTTTGGTTGCCGCCAGTTTTTTCAACCCTAACACTAAATACCCTACCTTCTCTTTTATGTTTTGGTTGCACCTCCAGCTCTATATTTCCAACACTATCCTGGTGTTCTTCTCTCCTGTGGCGCTCTCATCTCACCTCTCTCCCTGGTGCATTTTCAACCCTCTTGCACCTACTTTATCTTCCAGGTGTCTTCGCCCCTCTTTTATATCGAGGAGAAGAATGCAGATAATGCTCTTATTAAATCAGTAGGGAAGTATGTACATATTTATAGAGAGGGAAATGGGAACAAGTTAATATGAAAACATAAAGATGCCTAGGGAGTAACAAAGGCTGGTCAGACACTAATTAATATCACCCACTCCCAAAGAGGGAATATTATTAAGTAATTACAATGATAAATAGGACATCGGAATACAACATACGTAATAGCATCTGTTCAACAGGTGTCTTCGCCCCTCTTGCACCTACTTTATCTTCCAGGTGTCTTCGCCCCTCTTTTATATCGAGGAGAAGAATGCAGATAATGCTCTTATTAAATCAGTAGGGAAGTATGTACATATTTATAGAGAGGGAAATGGGAACAGGTTAATATGAAAACATAAAGATGCCTAGGGAGTAACAAAGGCTGGTCAGACACTAATTAATATCACCCACTCCCAAAGAGGGAATATTATTAAGTAATTACAATGATAAATAGGACATCGGAATACAACATACGTAATAGCATCTGTTCAACACTCCCTCTCAAGCTGAATGGTGAATATCATTCATTCCTAGCTTGGAGATTGGATGGTGAAACCAAGTGCTGTGAAGGCTTTTTTTGAGCACGTGCGCAACTTGTTTCGCTTAAGAGATATGTTACAAATCAATCATTCCCTGCTCAAGTTTCTCTTGAATGAAGTGTCTGTTGATTCCAATGTGTTTGGTCTTGTCATGTTGGACTGGGTTCTTCACAATCTGGATGGCTGACTGGTTATCACATCTTAACTTCATTGATCATTCCCACTTCTGCTTCAGGTCATTCAAAATAATTTGGCACCTCTGTAATTCACATAAACCATGTGCAATAGAGCGAAACTCAAACTCTGCTGATGATCTAGTAACTACACTTTGTTTCTTGCTTCTCCATATCACAAGATTTTCTGCCAGAAACACACAATATCCTGAAGTAGTTCTTCTATCTGTCACAGATCCTGCATAGTCTGCATCTGTGAGTGCTTCCAAAGTTAGGTTCTGAAGTTTTTTGTAGTACTATTTGTATATCTCTGGAAAAAGCAAGCAGATACAAATAGTACTACAATATATTGGAACTACTAAAGAAATGCGGGAGTTTTATGAAACTTCTAGAGATGACTGCCTAGGTAAAATACATCTGAACAGACACATTTAATGTAACATCTGAACTGACACAAACAAATAAATAATAACTAAACAAACACCTAGCAACTATCAATTAGAGAAATAATAACTAAACAATGCATGGCTTCTTTCCACTCTCTTTTTGCTAATGCTTTAGAAATAACTTCTAGGACGTGTCTGTTTTTCTTTTCAGCCACCCCATTCTGCTGGGTAGTGTAGACACAAGATGATTCATAAATAATGGCATGAGTTTGAAAGAAATGAGTTAAGGTGTGATTGAAATAATCCTTTGCATTATCAGTTCTAAATTTCTGTAATTTTGTGTTGAACTGATTATGGATCATGTGACAAAAAATGGGAATACAATCGCTGACTTCTGATCTGTTTCTTAAGAGATAAACCCAAGTTGTTCTAATGCAATCATCAATGAAGGTAAGAAACCATCTTGCACCAGAATGTTTGCAACTGGAGCAGGTGCCCAAATGTCACTATGAATAAGCTGAAATGGAGCATTACTTCTTGTATTACTCAGTGGGAAAGAAGCTCTAGTGTGTTTAGCTTTCACACACAGTTCACAAAGGAAATTAGTGACATTATTCCCTTGAAACAGATCAGGATACATGAATTTCAAAAAGGAAAAAGGAGGTGACCTATTCTGTGGTGAAACAGCCAGATGTTTTTTCTAGCGGTGGTGGAGTCAGTTGACATGATTTGGTGAAGGAAGAGCAAAAAGATAAAGAGAATTAACAGCAATGAAGGCTGAATCATTGAGAAAAAAACAGCAATGAAGGCTGCCAGATTTGTGAAGAAACCAGACAGCAATAGAGGCTGAGCGGCTGAGAAGATTAGGGTTTAGGGCACTGCTGGCTCTGATACCATGAAGAAATGAACGCAGAAAATTCTCTTATTAAATCAGTAGGGAAGTCTGGACATATTTATAGAGGGGAATGGGAACAGGTTAATCTGAAATAGAGATGCCTAGAGAGTAACTGCCTAGGAAATATACAAAGACTGGGCAGACACTAATTAATATCACCCACTAATAATAACAATACCTATTCCCAAAGGGGGACAATTATTAATTAATTGCTGAGATAAATAGGACAGCGGAATACAACATACATAATAGCATCTGTTCAACATTTATTGATCTGTGATGTGAGTCTCTCCATAAAGGATTAAACCATTGTAAATGCTGCTGCTGCCACCACCACCCTCAAACACTAGGAGTTCGATCTACCCTCAATCCTTTCATCCTATCGTTTTAATGGATCAAACTTCATAGGCTAAACTGGTGAATACTCCTTCGTGGCAAAGACCTCGATGACACCTTACAAAATCAAAGCCAGTAGAAGGGGACAATGATGCTAAGTGGCAGAAAATCAATGCCAACATTCGTGCTTTGTCATGGGACTCTATAGATCCAAATATTATGCCAACATTCGTGCTTTGTCATGGGACTCTATAGATCCAAATATTAGTAGCACGTGTCTGTATCTAGACACTCTAAATGAAATTTGGATTTTATACAACATGCCTACTCTTCAGCCAAAGATGGGGGCTTTGTCTATGATTTATAGCTTCAAACCATAACTCTTAAGCAAGGTACTTGATCTGTCACGAAGTATGCTATTGATCTTCAGCGGCAGTGGTCCTAACTTGATTTGATTTGTACCAAACCTTTGCTTGGTCTTGTGCTGCTTATGTCTCTCATCACAAAAACTACCTGAACCAATGCTTGTACTGCTTCTTATCCGGTCTGAATCCATAATCCTGTCAGGTTCGTGCTCAAATCCTTAACAACACTCCTTTTCATGCTCTGCTGTCTGCTGTAGCTACTGTAAAACATGATGAGGCAGGCGCATCATCATGCTGGAGAATAAGACAATGCTCAATACAGCTGTGGTGGCAAAAACTATTTCTACAATACTAAGACAACCAAAGAAAAAGGAGGAAGGTTGTGTGCTCATTGCAAATGGTCTAATCACAACATTGAACATTGCTTGAAGCTGTATCCTCAACTACGAAGAAGCAAAAAGGGTCAAGATAAATGTCGTCCTAGTGCTGGACGTGCATATTTTGCCTCTTCTACATATGGAAACTGTGCTGCGCCCCCATCCATATGTCTAGAAGAAATACAACAACTCAAAGCGATGTTGCAATCTCTTCAAATCACTAATGATTCTGGTCATAGCTCTCTTGCTCTGCAAGATAAACCTTTTACTAATTTTTGTGTTAATGCTTCAGAACAAGCTCCATCAGATTGGATCTTGGATTCAGAGGCTACCTCACATATGAATTCATACACTATCATCTTGTTCCACTAATGACAGCATCACTACTACTAATTACATGCCTACATGTGTTGTTGGACATGGTAGTGTCATCCTTTTGACCAGCTACATCTGAAATATACCTTTCTCAGACTTGCCATGAACCTTGCATCTATCCACAAACTAACCCCTGACCTTCATTGTGTTGCTGGTTTCTTTTCTTCATGGTGTATCTTGCACGATTTGCACACAAGAAGGATGATTGGAACTGCTATGCAGCGGGATGAACTGTACTACTATGATATCCATGTTGCCTTGAATTCCTCACCTAAAGCCCTTGCTTCGACCACTACTAATACCAATCCTATTTTGGCTTCATTATAAGTGCTTTGTTCATCCCTTCTTTCATGCGCTAAATATCATGTTCCCACACCTCTTTAGTGGTATTGATGTTTTAAATTTTCAATGTGATGTGTGTGAATTTGCTACACTTTTGTGTGTCTGTCCCCAAAGTAATACCATGACTAGTTCTCCCTTTGATCTCATTTACCGCCATGTTTGGGCCTTCTTCAATTGGTAATATTTATGGAGCTCGGTGGTATATTAAATTTTATTAACGATTGTACTCGCTCTATGTAGGTCTTTCTCTTGAAAAACAAAAGTGATGTGAGTTCAATTATTCCCACATTCTGCAACATGATTCACACTCAATTCTTCACCACTATAAAATGCTTTCGCACTGATAAGGCTACTGATTATTTTAATCATACACTCCACAACAAAATGACAATGCTGAAAGGAAAAAAATGCCTTTCGTTTGAAATCTACCGTGCTTTACTCTTCCAATAAAATACTCTTACTCTATATTAGGGTAAGCTAACTAACATCATGTCATCTTATCAACAAATTGCTTACTCGCATTTTGCAAAGTAAATCCCCTCTTTGAGTGCCTTTGTCAATTTTTCCCTCTTCACATAATCTCTTCAGATCTTAACCTAGGGTTATGGGGTGCATTGCTTTTGTTCATATTCCACACCTTGCTAGGGAAAACTGGATCCATGCTCTACCAAATGTATCTTTTTTTGATATTCTCCTACTATAAAAAGATACAAGTGCTACCATCCCATTGCGAAGAAAAGTAACATAACTTCTAATGTTACTTTTCATGAATCAAAACCTTTTTACCCTGACCCTACCTCTTCATCTCAATCTTCCTCCCAAATAAAAAAATCAGCATTCTCTTCCCACCTACGCTATTACTCCTCCATTGCAACAAACTTAACCATCACTAGAACCACAACCATCTTCACCTTCATATGATCCGCGACACACTCTACTACCGCCACATTCACCATCTTTCCCATCCCCTAATCCGCACAAGACCAACAAGTTATCTCTCCTACTAATTTTTCTACCACTGGTCATTTCCCTAACCTTCCTATAACAAAGGTATTTTCAAGGCGCTACAAATCCACACCGTGACGGACACATGATCAATTGTCTAACATAGGTATTGGTCTTCTCCCTAACGAAATCTCTCCTCTAATTGCTTTGCGAAAAGGTGTACGTCAGTGCTCAAAAAACCCTCTCTATCATTTGGCAAAATTTGTAAGCTTTAATAATTTTTCTCCTTCTCATGCCTTGTTTGTTTAAAACTTGAATAAAATTTGAATTCCCAAATCTGTTTATGAAGCATTGGCCAAGAAAGAGAGGAGGGATGCTATGCAAGTGGAAATCAAAGCTTTATAAAAGAACCGTACATGAGTTATTGTAACAAAACCACCTGAAATGCATGTTGTTGATTGCAAATGGATCATAAAAGAACCTTACATGAGTTATTGTAACAAAACCACCTGAAATGCATGTCGTTGATTGCAAATGGATCTTTACTGTTAATATAATGCCGATGGATTTCTAGAGCGGTACAAAGCTTGACTTGTGGCTAAAGGGCACACCCAGACATATGGGATTGACTATGAGGAGACATTTGCTCCTTTAGCTAAGCTCAACACTGTTCGCATGATCTTATCCTTGGCGTCTTACCTTGATTGACCTCTGAAGTATACATAAGTAATATTCTATGTGTAGACGTAACATAGAAGAGGTACAACCCTATATTTATAAAGAGAATGTCCTAAGAGATGAGAGACATCTAGAATTGTCTAAGAGATGAGGGACTTCTAGAGAACCTGACTAGGAACTATGATCGGCTGAAAAAATACAATTAATTATAGCTTGATAGTCACAAGTGAATAAAAATTAATTACATCTAGACAGTCACTAGTGACTAATAATTACAAGAATATACTAACTAATTCCTAGGCAAATAGTGCTTGTTCGGATAGACCCAAAACTGTAATACCCCCACATTGGTATATGAGTAGTAATGTGAGTGGTATATAAACATACATATGAGTTGACTACAACAACAAGACCTTCCACTTTTAGGCCCATATGAGGATAAAAGGGCTTAAAAGGGGCTAATTTTCAAACTTGGATGGCGTGGGAGCTAAGTTGTTGGACAGTTGGCCATATGGGATGTTACAAAAACACTCCCTCTCAAGCTGAATTGTAGATATTCTACATTTCTAGCTTGAAGATAATTTTGTGAAATCTAGAATTATGGAGAGGTTTGATGAAGACATCAACAACTTGATCTTCTGAAGTGCTATAACTTTGTTTAATTAATCCTCCTTCAATCTTTTCCTTGATGAAGTGGCGATCAATGTCGATGTATTTGATTCGATCATGCTGGAACGCATAGTCAGCTTTGCTGATAGCTGATTTGTTATCACATCTCGGCTCTATTGTGCCTTCCCACTTGATCTTCAAGTCAGACAAAATGATACGAACAGAGAAGCTCACAAATGCTGTGAGCAAGGGATCTGAACTTGGAACAAGCAGACAAGTGGGCTACCACATTCTACTTCTTAATCCAAGTAACTAGATTACCGTTCAAAAAAACTTAGTAGTTTGTAGTAGATCGCCTAACAACCAGTGAACCTCCATAATCTACATCAGTGAATGAAGGGAGGGTTAGCCGCTTTCCTTTTTCAAATGAATACCTTTTTCCAGGTGGCCCTTTAGGAAGTGCAAGACTCGGGGTGATGCTTCTATATGTGGTTCTCTTGGGTCGTGCATAAATGTACTCAGAACACTTATTGCATAAGCAATATCTGGTCAAAGTGTGAGACAAGTAGATTAGTTTTCCACGCAGTCACTGCCACCGAGATACTTCAATCTTTTGGTGCACCCCGTGCAAAATCAAGCTTATGATTATGATTCATAGGTGAGGTGGTAGGTCAACAAGAACTCTTGTTTCAATTAAGAGGTCAGTGGTGTATTTTTGCTAACTAAAGAAAATCTTTTGGGAAGAATGAGCTAACTCGATTCCCAAGAGATATTTCAAAGCCCCAAGAGATTTATTTCAACTTTGGATTAAAGTGGTTTCTCCAATGTTTGCTGTGCTTTAGGATCATTGCCGATGACAATAATATCATCCACATAAACCAATAGGATAGTGACCCCCCATGGGCGAGAATGCTTGACAAACAAATTATGATTATCCGGACTTTGTTTGTAACCAGCTGCACATACCACATAAGCAAATCGCTCAAACCATGCACTAGGAGATTTCAGACCATAAAAGGTCTTTTTAAGGTGGCAGAATTTGGATGACTCATCTGCAACATCATGGCCCGGAGGCATTCACACCTACACACACATACATACACACACATATCTTTCTGCAAGACCATGAAGAAAGGCGTTTTCCACACCAAACTGTAATAGTTTCTAATCAAAATGAGCAGCAAGAGATAACGGTATGCAAATCATATTAAGTTTGGTGACTGGAATGAAGGTTTCCTGATAATCAATCTATAGGTGTGAGTATATCCTGTTGCAACAAGCTGTGCCTTACATGTCTCCAAGAATCCGTATGGTTTGTACTCGAGAGTAAAAATTCACCTGCAATTAACCACATGCTTCCCAAAAGGTTTATTAATAATATCCCAAGTTTTTTCTTCTAATGCTCAGATTTCTTCTTACATGGCTTCTTTCCACTCTCTTTTTGCTAATGCTTTAGAAATAATTTTAGGGATGAGAATCTGATTAAGGCTTTAGACAAACAATGCATGTGGTGAAGAGAAGCTATCAAAGGATACAAAATTAGCCAAGGGATAAAAGAGGGGTGGAAGTACCCTCAGGAACTCCTTTTCGAAGAGTAATGGGTAAATCTGAATCGGTTGCTGGTGCAGGATCAACACTTGGTTCAATTCAGAGGTTTGGTCTTCAATCAGCCACGGTATGAACTTGTGTTTCCTGGAGTAAGCATGTGTCAATGGAGGAGGAGATTGATTTAAGCTATTTCCCTTTGAACAATTGACGTGTTCATGAAACCTCTCCACAGGCCCACATTTCATAATCTTATCTTCAAGCTGGGCATGAAAGACATTTACAAACCCAGCTTAAGGGGGAGTGTTGACTTATGCTGAACATGCACCATTTGCCTCAGAATAGTGTCTTTATTATTTATGTTATTAATTTGGCTCTTATGTCTGTCCAGTATATAATTAATTGTACCTGTTATTTATTTATATTTCCGAAACAAACACTTCCAAGGTGTCTGTTCCCTTAGGATATCTTAGTGCTAGACCCTTCCAAAGGTGTCTATTAATATAGGTTTGTAATTTCCTTTTCCTTTTAGGTTATCAAACATAGAATAACACTCAATAAACTACCGTAAGCGTGCGCTGGTAGTCTGTAAGTTTGTTGACATGTCACAATTTTCATATATGTTTGACTGACAGTTCCACGTCTCAGTTTATTTCTATTATGTTTTGACGCAAGCTGTACTTGTTTTAGGTCTGACAACCTGAAGGTCCATGATGAGAAACTTCTAGGAACACCACTTGTGACTTATATTGGAGAAGAAGATCCAACAACCACAATTATTGATAGTGCCATCTGTAGAGTACTTTCCCCATTAAGGAAGAGTACATTTGTGGGTTCGAGTAAGGCCCATGAAGATGGATGTGATTTAGAAGAAATAGGCAATCAGGCTATGGCTACCTGCAGTTATGAAAATGAAGGTGGGTGCAGGTTGATGGAAGATGCAGAAGGGGGGAGAATGTTTTCTTTCAAGCTGTTAGTTGATCAAAGAGGCTCCACTAAGATGCAAATTGAAGAAGATTATGCCATGAAAACTGGTCAGGTGGTTAGGGTCATGCTTAATTGGACAAACAACTTACTTAAATCTTATGATATTAGCTTCCTCGAAGATCTTCCTGTGGTATGCAAGTCTGGATTCACTGCGAAGAAGACAAGGCAGGAAACAATCTCGTTATTTTCATGCCTCGAGGCATTCTTGAAGGAGGAACCTCTTGGCCCTGATGATATGTGGTAGGTGATTTTATGCCCATCTCTGAGTGCAGAGTTGGTAATGTGACAAAAGAAAGCACATTCTGATATCATTTTTATCTAATATATCTTCTGTCCGTTTTCATAAATTGTGATTGAATAATGCAGGTACTGCCCTCAATGTAAAGAACACAGGCAGGCGACCAAGAAGCTGGATTTGTGGAGGTTGCCAGAAATTCTTGTGATCCACCTTAAACGTTTTTCTTACAACAGATATCTGAAGAATAAGCTTGACAGTTTTGTGAATTTCCCCATCCATAATTTGGACTTGAGTAAATATATACGGACAATGGCTTCCTGTCGGGCTTCTCATGTTTATGAGCTGTATGCCATCAGCAATCACTATGGAGGCCTTGGTGGGGGACATTATACTGCATATGCGAAGGTATGTTGACATGAAATTTGCTCTGTAGAATGTCATGTATCTCTTGGTTGACATATCCTATCTAACCTAGATGTTCTTTCGAAACTGTGCAGTTGGTCAATGATAGCACATGGTATCACTTCGATGACAGTCATGTCTCCCCTGTTGGTGAAGGTGACATTGTCACTTCTGCCGGTTACGTCTTGTTCTATCGTAGAGTGTATGTTAGGGATGAAATACAAGCAGGGAAGTCTGCAAATGGCTCTTGTAGTGTTCGGGAGGCTTAGTGATATGCCCTTGAATTCATCTGAGGTTGCTCTTAATTGTCTGAAAGTTTATCTGTTTGTCGTTTACAGTGTTAAGAAATGATGAAAGAGGAGTATGTCTTCGCAGTATTCTTTTATTGAGGATAATTTTTTGGGGTTAGGTTGAGGTTGCCTAGGACGCAAATGATGCCGGCAACACGCTGAAGTTGGATCTCTCATACGAGCTAAGAGTACGTAGAGCATTTATATTTATAAATGATCCACAATTTGTATGGCTTTGTGATTGACCCCAATAATACGAATTCTTTATTGGTCTCGTCTTTTGCGCATGGTCTAGGTAACTCCTGCTAGCGAGCTGGAAATATCGTATTTAAGTGGTCAAGGTATTCATTTGATGATTTTAGGTTATTTTGTGGAGCATTTAGGTCAATTGTAAAATATTACATCACAATTTTTTAATTAGGTTTCAAAAGATAACTGTTGCATTTATCGATTCCGGTTGACAAATGTGTGGCGTCAGCAAATCCCCACAGTTACGGTCTGCGCGGAATCCTCCCATCCGCTCTCTCCATTCCCGAGCTTCCATTGTTGTTGAAGGCTCAACGAAATCCACCGTTTACTAATTACTAGAGCTATTCAAGAAAAGGGGGAATCGAGTAGGATGGTTGCGGAGAGTAGTAGCCCATAATATATGGGCTTAGGTCTAGTATTGTATATATATGTTACTAAGAATTTTAATAATTCACAATATGTCACCATACTTAATATAAGTTATTTTTTTACCACTAAATACATCTTCAAATTGTAAAATTAGGAATTTAAGGGTATAGGGATTAAGACTTTGTTTGTTTTGTAGTTGCTTTGGTCTTGATGTATTTTATGTGGCTGTTTGTTATTGAAGGAGAGTGTAAGATCCACGTGGGGATCACCCCTTTATGCTGCATTTATGTTATCAAATATGTCATGTTTATGTCAACACGTCTAAGGTTTAGATATTAGAATTTTTAGTTTTGAGTTTATAGATTTATTTAATAATGAAAAAAGTGAACTACATTACATTAGATGAATTATTGAAAACTTCAATTGTATCTTAGTAGGAGATATCCCTATATGAAAACACATCACTCATTTACATAGAATCAATAGATACAAATATTTGTTTCTTCCTGTATGGTTCTCTCGATTTATTACATTTCTCTCGTTGATGTATCATCTCCTTCTATGGTATTAGAGTCATGGCATCTAGTCTAGCGTTTATAATATACAATTTTTTTTCTCTTCTCTAATCTTGTTTGATGGCAAGGTCCTCCCATTAGATCCACTCTTCGATGGTAGCACCTCCGATGATAATTCTCCATTAAACTCTGCTGGATCACGATCTTGATCTGAACTTGCATATTCAAATATACAATTCATACGGTTTGTAACTTAATCAAGTTGAAACGGTTTGCATGTTTGATTCTACTGTTATTTGAAAGGGAATGATCTATTCAAATTTGTAGGTGAAATTTATACATGTCTAGAAGAAATCATAAACTGTGCATAAAATTTGGTAAATGGATTCAACATGATTAATTGATTATTAGCATTCTTTTCACCTCGTAAACTGAATCTATTGTTATTCAAATTGTTGCTTTAAATAATCAACCAAGCTACAGTGTCCAATGTAGTCACTTATACGAAATTATGTTCTCCTAGTCAACTCCATTTGCTTGCCAACAAATCTAGGATTAACAGCAAGAAAAGTGATAAGCGTGAAATATATATACTTTTAAGGGATATTTGACTTCACATTTGTAATGATTTGGGCTATATTTCACATTTATCTTATTTTTCCCTATGATTCGTGTTTATTGAGAATTGATGTACACTTATGTGTTAAGTGCAGAAAAAAGCATTGGAATGCAAAGTTTAGCTGTTAGGGATTGCAACACGACAAACGGGGAGCAAATCGGAGCAAGAATGAAGAAGTCATGTTATGTTTAAGTAGTGTCCGGACTTGCGTTCGGATGTGCAGAGCTGGATGAAGGCCGAGAGTGAAAGAAGAGGTGTCTGGAGTTGCATGTCCCGACATAAGTCGAGAGGTGTGTAGTTAGAAGATACTTCTTATTAATGTATTTATCAAGAAGAATTACAACCTTATTATATGATAAATGTGGCTTAAAGAATAAGTTAACTAGCTTAATTTATAAGTATACCCTTCATTGGTATGTACAAAGAAAAATGAGAAAAGAATAAGGCCCAAGACCCATTACATAGTTAAGTAAGTCTAATAACATCCCTCAAGTTGGGTTTGTAGATATCTTGCATTCCCAACATGGAGATAAGTCTATGGAACCTAGGACTATGTAGAGGTTTTGTGAAGACATCAGCAACTTGGTCTTTAGAAGGAATGTAGTTTAGATTGATCAGGCCTCCCTCCGCCTTTTCTTTGATGAAGAACAAATCAATCTCAATGTGCTTGGTCTTATCATGTTGAACTGGATTGTGAGCTATGCTAATTGCATATTTGTTGTCACATCTTAACTCCATAGGTTCTGCCCATTTGATTTGCAAATCAGTGAGATTGATTCGGACCCATAAGAGTGCATATTCATAAAATACTGTGAAATAACCTATCGACATGCACTAGCAACCTTTCCACACTGAGAAGCAAACGACTCTTTCAAATAAGAAATAGTAGTGCTTTGCCTTTGAAGCTCTTCCTAGCTTTGGCGAGAGAATGCCATATGCCTGGTGACCTGGCCTTCAAGAGTTTGAACTAAAGACCGGTACCGGTTACGGCTTGCGTTAGCAGCTATTAACTCGCCATTCAAGTTATCAATCCAGTCATTCAACTTTTCTACATGCTTCAAAAGTCCCTCAGGATTTGGCCCTGGAGAAGGTCAAAGAAGAAGGCAACCATGACAACAAATAAAAAAATCAAGAAAAGTAAAAAAAGAAGGTAAACATGTAAATGAATAAAATACCTTTTGCTGTTAATTTCTCATTTTCAGAACGAAGAAGAGACAGGGACTCCCTCATATTTTTGACCTTTTCCTCGAGAGCATCTTTCTCCTTTATCAAAATGGCTTTGTTTCGGACAAAGACGACCTTCTCTTGCTCATGTGAAGCCTCCACCTGCTTCTCCAAAGCAGCCTTCAAGGAGCCTTTAGTGTCTCTTAGTTTCGCCTCTAGTACGGCCTTCTCCTTCGCCAGGGAAGCACAATCCCGGACAAGGGCAGTCTTCTTCTGCTCAAATGCAGCTCTCAACTGTTCCTCAAGGGTGGCCTTTTCCTACGCCAAGACACTATACGCCTGGATAAAAGAAGCCTTCTCTGGCACAAGGGCAACGTTCTCCCGGGCAAGGCACGCCTTCTGCTCCTGGAGTTCAACGTTTTCCTTCTCAAAAGAAGCCTTTTTCTCGGCTAGAATTGATTTCTCTCAGGCAAGAGCCGTCTTCTCTCGCTCATGGGCAGCGTGAGCCTGACCCAATAAAACTTCCAGGTCAGAAAGATCGTAAGGAAGAACAGTCCTCTCTGAGATAGGACAGTTCCGCACATGTTTCAAAGAGGCTGCCTTATCTTCTAAAAGGAGAACATGGCTCTTAATGGCAAAATTCTCATCTCGTAGCTTCTTCAGCCCAACTTCATAGTCATCAAGTTGGCGAGTACACTCTAGCTGGGCCGTATCCAACTCTGCTTTCAAAACATCGGTCCGCTTCTTAACCTGCATGACAATCTCATTATTCACGGTGTCTATATAGTTGTTATGGGACGTGCGGGAGATTCCAGTTCCTTTTGGGCATTATTGGTTCGGCACTCCTCATAGCGAAGTGTAGACTTCAACTTGTTGGTATGAATTTCTACGTTCTGCGCCATCCCCATAGCCTAGGGTAGCACACACACATAAATTTATGAACAAATTAAAGAATGGAGAAAAAGTGATTAAAGTGAAGGTACAAACCCAGAATATTGACTGCCACAGATAGCCAAGTCCCTCTTCCAAAGGAAGAGAATGGACTATAATCGCGTCGGCGCTGCCATCTCTAATCCTTAGTTTCTCTTTGGTTGCAGTAATAGTGCATGAAGGTGTAAAGATGCCATTCGGGTGGTCGGATCTCTTTACGGCCTCTTTCCAAAGACCAAAGTAAGAAAGACCGTGGGCGTTGACGATAGGCATATGCTGGCCACGGTGGTAGAACCATCCTTCTTTCTCAGAAGGACCACAATATGATTCGTTGGCAGGTGGCAGGGGTGTAGAAGAAGATGCAATAAAGTCTTCTCTCATTTTGGTCCGGAGCTCTGGGTTTTCCGGAACCGGCCGGCCCCTCCTCGCCCAGATCATCGGAAGCATCCACCGCAAGAGAAGCCTGCTCCTAGGTAGTGTCAAGATCAACTGTATATGACAATCTAACCTTTTTTTTGGCGACTTTATCTTGTGTCTCTTTAGGTCTGCTAACGGCCTTCTTGCCCAGCTTCTTCATATGTGCCTCTTGTGCAACAATGACCTCAGTGGAGCGAACGATCGTGGCATCCACATTACTATCCGGAACTAAAAAGATGGGGGAACACCCTTAAGAACAACAAAAGAACATGCAAAAGCAAGAATTAAACAAAAATACATAAACACCTTCCACTATAAGATTAGAAGCCGGGACCCCCTCCTCTAACCCAAAACTACGAGTTGCATCTGAAGAAAAGTAACTTGGTAAATCAGGGAATAAATCGCAGATTGGGGTCGGATGCCCAAAACCCTGGTCCGGGTAGGGACTGAAGTTTAAACTCGCCCCTGGGGTAAGAGGAAGGAACACACGATGACCGGTCTTCGGACTTATTTGCCATGTACCTAGCAGATTTGGAGAATCAAAAGAGCTGGCTGGACCTTGAAATCTACCTTCTTCAGGAGATAAGTCTCTCTTCTACCTTTTAGACTGTTTTTCTGGAACTCCTTCTGGGACTCCTTCACCATGTCTTTTCTTAGCAGCAACAGGATAATTCTCGGTCAGACGCCTGGCTGTTTCCTCCGCGACATTGAGAGCAGCGTTGTAGTCAACCTTCTCGTCACCAACTTTAAAGGAAACGAGGTTGCAATAAAAAAGCGGACCCACCTTGTCACCAACACGAGGAAAATCTACAGAATAGAAAAAATAAAGGGAAAATTCACAATATACCCCTGTTTTCTTTCGTAATTCACAATATACCCCTTTTTTGAAACTTTGTCACAAGATACCCCTGTTTTCTTTGTTAATTCACAAAATGCCCCTTTTTAAAAACTGCGTCAAATATTTTGTTAACCTCCCTTGGAAAATGACTATTTTGCCCCTGACCTGTTTTTTCTTTTCTTTTTTGAAAATTTGCATTTTTTTGGCTACTTTTTTTTTTGAAATTTTTTAAATTTTATAATATACCCCTATTTAAGTTTGTTGTTCACGAAATGCCCCTGTTTATGTTTTAAGTTCACAAGATACCCCTGTTTATGTTTTGTAGTTCACAAAATACCCTTATCACCCTGATGCCCTGGTAAAGCATCACCTAGTTTTCTCTTGTTTTTCAAGTGCCTTCAGCCTCTTCATAATCCCAGGACAAATGTTGTTTGCATTCCAGTTCTCTGAGGTTTCGTGTCTCTCGGAATGTCTCACCAATAGCTGAGTACGAATCCCTGTCATTCACAATTAGACACAATTATAATATATGACCAGAGACAAACTAGTATATCATGGATTATTTACATAGTTAGGTAAATACATTCAAGTAAAGAGTAGATTGATTTAGTCATGTGGACAAACAATAATGTCACAGGCATTGGGTTTAAAAAGGCTACCTCTTGGTCGAACTTAGTAGCGGACCAGGACTTTTGTTTAGGGGGGGCAAAAAAAAATCTTGACACTATTGTTCTTTAAAACATTATGTTATTTTGTATTTTTCAAAAATTTATAATAACATTTTGCAAATGTTCAAAAGTTTGGGGGGGGGGGGGGGGGGCTTCCCCTCTTTGTGTCCGCCCCTGGTCAAACTTGTGTTGTGCCAAGCACTCTAATGGGATATCGCTCAGATATTTGAATGCACCAAAATCCATCTCCCTAATGGCCACCCCCCCCCCCCCCCGAGACTTTTGAAAATTTGCAAAATGCTCTTATAAATTTTTAAAAAATACAAAATATCATAATGTTTTAAAGAATAATAGTGTCAAAATATTTTTTTGCCCCCCCTCTAAACAAAAGTTCTGGTCCGCTACTGAGTTCAACCAAGAGGGTAGCCATTTTAAACCCAATGCCTGTGACATTATTGTTTGTCCACATGACTAAATCAATCTACTCTTTACTTGAAGGTTTACCTAACTATGTAAATAATCCATGCTATACATGTTTGTCTCTGGTCATATATTATAATTGTGTCTAATTGTGAATGACAGGGTTTCGTACTCAGCTATTGGTGAGACATTCCGAGAGACAAGAAACCTCAGAGAACTGGAATGCAAACAACATTTGTCCTGGGATTATGAAGAGGTTGAAGACACTTGAAAAACAAGAGAAAACTAGGCGATGCTTTACCAGGGCATCAGGGTGATAAGGGTATTTCGTGAACTACAAAACATAAACAGGGGTATCCTGTGAACTTCAAAACATAAACAGGGGTATTTCGTGAACAACAAACTTAAATAGGGGTATATTATAAAATTTAAATTTTTTCAAAAAAAAAGTAGCCAAAAAAACTGCGAATTTTTCAAAAAAAAGAAAAAACGGGTCAGGGGCAAAATAGTCATTTTCCAGGGGAGGTTAACGGAATATTTGACGCCGTTTTTAAAAAGGGGCATTTTGTGAATTAGCAAAGAAAACAGGGGTATCTTGTGACAAAGTTTCAAAACAGGGGTATATTGTGAATTACGAAAGAAAACAGGGGTATATTGTGAATTTTCCCAAAAATAAAAGCAAAAAAGGGGAGACCACAAGATAGGCCAAGATAGACAAAAAAAAAAAAACGAAAGGAAGTGATGAACTTACTTTCTGGATGTCGGAGCGAGTTTAGCCGCGCCTTAGTAAAGAAGGCCTCAACAAGCTTCTACTCCCTATTTATCGCTTTAAGGTAGCGCACGATCGGAATTTCAGAGTTCGGTTTAGGAGGACTAAACCATTGTCCCCTCTGGTAAGAGGAACAATACGGAGCACCCAGGAAGCGTCCAACGGGATGGACAATCACGAACCACCTAGAATTCCACCCGGGGGATGCTTTTTGTACTAAAATAAGGAAAACCCAGACTTGGCAGAAATGGTTAAACTGTCGGGATCGAACCTCGTACCGAAGAATTGGACAAACTCAGTAGCGTCTGTGCGAATCGCGTTTTCCATACAAAGGGCCATGAAGGCATGGAGGTAGGAAATAGCCTTAGGATGAAGGTGTGCGAGAGTACAAAACCGACAAATGAGGAAACCCAGAGCAAAAGGATAAGGAGGGATCAACAATCCGCGGTGAAGAAATTCAGAATATACAATATACCCTAGACCGAAATCGTCATATGAGTGAAAATCAGAAGAGGGAAGGAAATTTTGGGTGCCAAGAGGGACTTCAACACTCTTTAGAGTAGCATCCAAAGAAGAAACATCGAGAGAGGAAGGAAGAGGCAGGCGACCTTCGACAAAGTGTTTAACAGGGAAAAGCAGGGTAGGGCGAAAAACCTTACCGGGTTTGGTACCTTGGACTGCTTCCCAAGCAGGAACAGTATTCTTCTTTGAAGAACTTGAAGAATCCATGACTGAAGGGCGAGGATTCGCAAAGTAGGAAGAAAGAAAGAGAACGCAGTGTAAGCAGTGAGAGCAAGAAGACGAAGAGAGTATGGAGGTAAATGAAGGAAAACGTAAAGAAAGAGAAAATACAGACTTGCTAAAAATATAGGCGATAAAACACTCTCTCTAAAAATTATATTGGTTATAAAATAGTACAAAAACCACATTTTTACAGGATTTGCAGAAAAAGCAGAGTCTCTGCGCATTCCTTGTTTTAAATAATAGGGCACGTGCATGCACACGCCGCCGAAAACAGAAGAGTAAAAGTTTCGGCACGAGCCAAGCACAGACTAAAGGAAGTTCCTTTTTCTTCAGAAACAAAGAAAAAAGAACTTGTGGGACTAAGGGGAGGATAGAAAAGAACGTGAAGACAAAACACAACACATGGGACTTCAGGCAAAGCGAAATTTTTCTTAAAAAAAGGTTAACTATAGCAGCTTCAGAAGTTCTACTTTTTTCTATCTCTAACAAAAAAGTAGAACTTGTGGGACTGGTGAAGAGGGAAAAATAAGATCAGCCCTAAAAAACAGAAGAAAGCCGAAGGCTACGACCGGTCACATAGTGTCCAGGCATAACATAGGCAATAAGCATAAATAATGACCTGTCGCCTGTGGCCAGTCGCTAACCAAGGAATAAATATAATTAATGACCGGTCGTCTGTGACCGATCGCTAGTCAATAAATTCAGTGTAAATAACGAGCGACCAATCGTTAATCAATGAGTTAAGCATAAATAACGACCGGTCGCTAGTTCGAGGGAATTAACCACAAATAGTGGCCAGACGCCAACGCCCGGTCGGGTAGCTAGAAACAGAGCTATAGATACTAAGTATTATGAGAGACATAACAACAAAAGGCGACAGCCTGACAATTAAACAAATTGACAAGCTGACGGTTCTAGAAGATGTAAAAATACTATAAATAGGGGTCTATGTTGGGGGTTTAACCTAACGACAAGTGTACCGGTCGATTATAGCAAGTTTTCCTAGGTAGTATTCCCTAGGTTATCGAACCAAAGAAGGCTGTGTCTAGTTTAATTTTTACTCACAAACAAAACAAGAATAATATAAAAATAACAGGAAATTAGGGGTTTTTGTATGTGATGGTGAATGATGTAAAAGAGATCGATAAGTAATAAATAACAGGTAAATTATTTATTTGAATTTGATTGATAAAGGAAATTCCGGTTTACTACTTCTCTCTAGATCTGCAATTTCTTCCCCTAAGTGATTTCTACAGAGTTCTGAATAAAACCCTAGAATAAGGACAACTCGTATTCGGTCTCCCGCTCAACGAATTCTAATTAGCAAAGACCGAATCCTAACTCTCGTCATGAATCCACTGTTTACTAATTGCTTTAAGCATAGTCTAGATTAATGGTCAGCTAGTGGTTTAGAGGAATTACCATCTCTATACTAACTGGTTCTTTCCCTGTAGTCAATTGATAGCCGCAGTTCTCACTTATAAGCTAACAAACTGATAAACTCAATAATTGATCAGATTAAAGAAGTTTAGGAATTCATAAGGGAAAAGAACTTCATTCTATTGTACGGAAGAAAATCACGAAGGTTCAGAAATAATTAATCTAGAGATACATAATAAACCGAAATTAAAAGTGACTACTCAGCCATAGACATAATAACAATGCTCAATTTAAACAGCATAAGGATAGAGGGATTTAGCAGAAAAACTGATTTTAGAAGCCGTCGCCGATTCTGCAGTTTCCACTCTTGTCTGTGTCACGTCTGGCTATCTGGGGCCGGACGTCGATCCGGACGCGCTGCTGAGGGTCAGTCCGGATTTGGACGTAGATCCGGACGTGGATAAATGAAGCGCATGAGCACGGTTTGTGTCTGTAACTGAGGGAGAAAGGTTATGGAGAAAGATTGGTGACTAGAGATGAAGGATTGATCGTGAATGAGGAAGTAATATGGAGGGAGAGGAGGAGAGTAGTGTGTAGACAGGAGTGTCTGGTGCAAATGAATTAGAAACTGATCAAGAGTTTAAATAGGCTTCAGATGTAAGAACAACGATTAGTGGTGAGTTGGGCAAAATTAATTGAGCATGGGCTGAGCATGGGCTAAACTTCTGCTTTCGGCTGATAATTGCGCTGAAAGCCTAATTATCAGCGCGATACATTTTTATTTTTTTGTCTCTGTGTGACGTCCGGATCTGTGTCCGGATCCGGACGTGAGATAGGACTTCTGGATCTGAATCTCGAGTCACGTCCGGCTTTGTGTCCGGATCCGGACGTGACACAGAGCTTTTGAATCTGAATCTCGGGTCACGTCCGGCATTGCATCCGGATCCGGACGTGTCCTTTAACGGACGTCCGGATTTGCGTCCGGGTAAAGATGGCCGGACGTAACCAATTTTTGCATCTCTTTTTCTGATTTGTTCCCCGTTTGTTGCGTTGTAATCCGTATGATGCGAGCTCTTCATTTCCATGGGGTTTTCCTATATTTAACACATAAAATGCATCATTTCATATCAAAACATCAATCTTAAGAAAAACGCATAATAAGTGGGAAACATTGCCTAAATTGTTGCAGATTATAAGGTGATAAAACCCTAAAAAGCCTATATGTTTCACACTTATCAGTCTACCCCCACGAAATAACATACACTATCTTACTGATTGAATTCCTTACTGTTCGATCTCTCTCCTTATTGTAAAGTTCTCTTTAAGTGCAGTTCCGTCGATAACAAGGTAAATCGTACAATACCCTGGCAACATGTCATTGATCGAAGAGAGATAGGTGATTAGATTGCTAGGGAAAGGAATTCAACCTTTTCACCATAGATCCAGTCACGCTTTATACTATATGTGAAACACATCACAGGTGTGAGAGTTACCCTACCTAAAACTAAAAT
The DNA here is from genome assembly GCA_023374045.1 of Limonium bicolor. Lineage (NCBI taxonomy): Eukaryota > Viridiplantae > Streptophyta > Magnoliopsida > Caryophyllales > Plumbaginaceae > Limonium > Limonium bicolor. Next base: position 62,776,559 of record CM041779.1, on the reverse strand, counting down.
TTTTATGTAATATGGTTTGCATTTGCTTGCACATGTTTATATTTTAATGGAGCATGACTCGGGTGAGTGTCAAGTAAGCTAGCCTATACTCTAAGGTTCCAAATCCAAAATAAACTAGCATTTTAATTTCAATAACTCATTGCATTTTTAAAACAGAAACCAAAGTAAAAAATACTTACCTGTTTTTTCGGGATTTATAGAGAGGGGGGACTGGTGTGCGAGAGGTAGGTTGTGCGAGAGATGCAATAGTACCACTTTTGATATATCTCTACAAAGGTGCAAAAACAAAAAATTAGAAAAGAAACACAACATTATGTATAAATAAGTTAAAGTATATTACCCAGACCCTAAATGAATTGTTTTTAGCCCCGTTTCCAATCTAGCATAAGAGAGATGCAAACACTCCTAAATTATCTTTGCAGAGGGCACAAACAACACATTTTTTCATTCAGACATTACATCAAGCACCTTGTGTGCACAACAAATTATACTAATTTCACACCATTATTATACACACATTGTCCACATACAATTACATTATACACCCACCATCACATTCCAACCTAAATCAGAACATTATAACAACAAATTTACAAGTTTTAAAATGAAATTTGAACTTACAATTTTAAGGCATTTTCTACTTCTTCAGCAGGTCACCGGTGGTTCTGTCGGAGGCTCGCGTCACTGGCGCCCGATGGTGGGCAACGACGTTGGCAAGGAGGCAGGCGACAATGCAATGGGTGGTGGTCGGAGCTGAAGGTGTGTTGGAACCCTAGGTTTTGCTGATAATGGCATCATAATATGTCTAGATTTCAGAAGGGGTCTTACTACGTGAAGGAGTCGTGCTGCAACATAATCAAGGTGTTAAAGGTTGAAAAAGGCCATAACGAGTCCCACTGCAAAGACCAAGTAAATCTGACAGACAAAGTCTGGGTGCAAAATGAAAGACAGATAGGTTAGGCTGAGTTGTCTACTCTAGCCCACACCATACATGGGAGTAACTGCTGCTGAAGATAAATTTAGAAGTAATGAAGAAGTTGACGGTTACTATAAGTCACGATTTATTAATATAAAGTGGTGGCTGATCTAAACCTTTCTAACACATGGAGAAGTTCAAGGAAATAACTGCCAATCACTCTCATGGTCGACCAACAAAAAGAATTGTAGTTGAAGCATGTCAGAATGAGAAAATCTGTGACAGTTTAGTCAAAACGAGTCAACCCACAATAGTTGAAGATATTTCCTGCCCAATGCTTAGTGGAAGTTCGTGGAAACATTAGTTTACACTTCATTGGAGTAGTTACTTCGACTTTTATCAATATTTAACTAGTTGGAAGTCGTTAGCAATAGTTGGGGCTTCTTACTTACACATTTCTAGATAGGAAGAATCACATTGAGAGGAAGGTTTCACTTTAAGAGATTATTTTTGAGACTAAGTTCGTTCTATGCTCACAGAGATTCATCTAGTTTATAGAGCTATTGCACACAAACACTCCACACATTGTATTGATCTATATTTAAAGTGTTTGAGTGTAAAAGTTAGACATAGTCATTTGTCTAACACCAAGAGTAGAAGACTAGGTTGTAAATTCATCATTGAATTCTCAATTCAAGTTTTCTATTCTTTTACATTGTGCTTCAAAGCTTTCGCATTTCCTCTTTATATCAGAAGGAGTTTGCCTGAGTCTAACACCTCAGACAGACTCGGTCAGCACTTACCCGATCCTATTAAGATGAAAATTCAGTAAAAAATCACCGAAGTATGTCGCGTTCTAAGAGAGATAATGGATAGATCGAGACCGTGAGGGCGAAGAATGAAGTCTGGGAGTAATATTAGACGCTCTATTTTGGCGGTTGTTAGTAGAAACTGCCAAAATAAAGTATGAAATATATCTATTTCAGCGGTTTCTATGACAACTGCCAAAATAAATATTTAATTTTTTTTTAAAATTCGGCCAGGAAAACAGTCTATTTCGGCGGTTGTCAGGAAGAACCGCCGAGATAGACTATGAAATCTATCTATTTCGGCAGTTGCAACTACCAACCGTCGAAATAGACTGTTTTATTTTTGCCCATGATTATTTAGACAACCTATCTCAGCGGTTTTTTTTATAACTACCGAGATAGGGGCACCGAAATAGCCCTTTTATGTACTAGTGAACTATGGGCTGAAAGACAGCTAGATTTGAGTAATTTATGCCCATGGGGATGTGCTGCCTACATCACTTTACCCTATTATTAGTTTGGGAAATTAGGCCCAAAGGGAAAGAAATGTATCTTTGTACGATACTGTGAGAATTCCAAAGGGTATGTCTTCTTAGGTGAAGATGAAAGTGGGAGAAAAACTGAGATTGATTCTCGTGATTCCATAATCTTGGGAAATGATTATCCATCAATTTTTGGAGCAACTAGGGGTCAAGAGTTCTATAAACTAGATGATCTCGATCAACAACCTAATTTAAGTAATCAAAATGATATGATTGTTGAAGATGTTCTTTTGATTCCTCAAGTTCAGGAGGAGGATCATAATTTACTTGAGCCTAGGAGAAGTGAAAGGGGTAGTGTTCCCAAAATGCGCTTTCAAATTGACTTTGAGTCAAACATGGTCGCTCCAGAAGGAATTGGTTATGAATCCTTTATAACCACTGTGATGGATGAAGAGGAGCCTATGAAATTTAGAGACGATGCCTCAGATCCTAAGGCATTTGAATGGATGAAAGCAATGAAAGAAGAGTTAGCATCCATGCACAATCATTAAGTTTGGGACTTAGACGACCTTCTTCCTAGTAAAAGGACTATGGGGAACAAGTGGGTTCTTAAAGTAAAAAAATGTGTGGATGGATCAGTTGAAAGATATAAAGCTAGGCTAGTAGCCAAAGGTTATACCTAAAGAAGGGAGTCGATTATGATGAGATGCTCTCACCTGTTGTGAGATTTGAGTCCATCCGACTTATTCTGGCTATTGTTGCCCGTCTGGACTTAGAATTATATTAGATGGATGTAAAGACTTCTTTCATCAATGGAAACTCTGAGGAGGAGATATATATGAACCAACCTCATTGGTTTGAGGTTAAGGGTGAAGAAGGTATGTCATCTTTGTAGATCCATCTACAGTCTTAAGCAGGCATCCAAACAATGGAATATTAGATTCCATGAGGCAATGGTGGAGGAAAAGTTTTCCATTGTAAATGAGGACCATTGTGTGTATATAAGTCATACACAAAAAGAATCTGTCATTCTAACTTTGTATGCAGATGACATCCTAATAGCCAGTGATAACTTAAATCTACTGTCCACAATGAAAGCTAGTTTGACATCCAAGTTTGACATGAAGGATATGGGTGAAGCCAATTATGTATTGGGAGTTAAAAGATTAAGATATAGGAAGAACAGGATCTTGGGTTTGTTTCAAGAGAACTACCTCAATAATATTTTGAAGAGATACCATTTTAGTGATTGTAAACCCATTGACACTCCTATTATGAAAGGTGCTACACTTAGTGTGGATATGACACCTAGCTCAGCAAAAGAAAAACCTATATGAAGAATGTACCATAATCCAGTGTTGTTGGTAGTTTGATGTATGCCATGATGTGCATCGGGCCGGATATCTGCTATGCAGTTGGACTCGTTAGCCGTTTCAAAACAAATCCAGGTCCTAGACACTGGAAAGCTGTCAAGAGGATTTTTCATTACCTTAAGGACACAACAAACTATGTGTTATGCTATGGCGATGGTAATTTAAACCTTGTAGGATACCTGATGCTGATTGGGGAGAAGATCTAGATGCGCGCATGTCCACTTCGGGATATGCATTTTTGCTAAATGGTGGAGCTATCTCATGGTGTAGTAAAAAGCAATCCCGTGCGGCGCTTTCAACCAAGGAGGCTAAGTATGTAGCTTCGTCACAAGCTGCTCAAGAGGCTGTTTGGTTGTGTAGGTTTATGAAGCATTTAAGAGTCATCAAAAGTGCAAAAAAGCAGTACTCCTTCTATGTGATAGTATGGCTGCACTAGCTTATGTGAAAGAACCCAAGTATCACAGAAAGACCAAACACATTTAAATAAGATATCACTATGTGAAAGATGACTATGGGAAAAAGAATAATTCCTTACAGCATGTATCCACTAATGATATGGTAGTTGCTTCTCTAACAAAGCTATTGATATTAAACCCTACCAGGATCATGTTAGATCTTTAGGACTTATAAAGGGTTTTAAGAATGCTAATTTGTTTTGACATTTCTCATAATAATGATTATTCTCTTTGACAGTTTGTTTGTCAAATTAGCATGTTGTGTATTGATGTCAATGAATTATAAGGCATACTTTCTCACACAAGTAGCCAACTTCATTGGATATATGTTATATTGAAGTAATGATTGACCTTGTCTAAGGGACTCAAGGTTAGTGGGAGACTTTTGTAGTCTATATTCAAGGGGTTATTGGTTAACCCACATGGGATATTTTATAAAGGTTCTTGTGCCCATGTAAGTTCATTTTTAGCCGAGTGAGATGTGTTTATGTGAGCTTTTTAGACTCGTGTGGGTGGAAGTTTACATCCTCTATGTAAGAGAACTCCCCACCAACATACTTTCATACAGTATGTGCTAGCGACCTTATTGAAGCATATGGATTGATCCTTGCTCCTTCGCTGTGTGAATCAATATTTTTTTATTTACACCTTTGGACCTTTTGACTTGGGTAGTAAAAGTGGTAATGATGCTACTATTTTGAAAAGATTAGGTAGATTCCATGACTTTAACAGTTTTAGTGCAACCTTCTAGGAAATCGGTTATTACCATTAGGATACGACGTTAAGTAAAAGGAAAAGTTTATAAGAATAGTTCAGACTGAAGTGACAGTTGCTGACACCAATAACTTTAGTAGTTATAGTGATTGGTCACAGTATCCTGCTCATCTATATGTTGAAGGATCTGGGTTGAGTTTGGATTACTCGAACATAAATTGGACTTGAGGCGTAGACAACTTTTATTTCTGCATGCTTCATTCAAGCTGGTGAGGTTTGGTTTGAAGTTATCCGCATTGCAAGTGTGTTGCTAGGTCGCACGACCTATTTGCCTGTATGAAACACAAGAATTCTCGAGTATTTGACTGTAGGTTGAGTGGGAGATATTGGTTATTTATTTAAGTAATAAATAAAAACAATATGTATTTGTTAAATATTGGTTTCAACCAACATCAAATAAACCTTATCAGAAATACTTTCCCACAAATACACAAAGAGAGTCGTGTTAGGGTTATTAGGTTGTGGATAGCGTGGGGAGTGTAGTTGTGGCTTCCTCCACCTGGTAGCCGCGAAGACTGATCATCAATTGATAACAAGGGAAGGATGATTCATTTGACAACAAGCAAAAGAACGATCCTAATTATTCTGCTGCGCTCAAGAGGTAGGTACCATAATCCATATAATTCCGACATTAACCGATATTATAAGATCTGTCATTTGTAATTATAATATCTCTTTAGTTAGCATTATGACATAGATTTTAAGGAAAGTTGTAGCATTTTCTTTAGTATATATGTATAGGAAAAACAATAGAAAATTATGTATGAGTTTTCTACCGCAAAAATAGAGTCTTTGAGAGAGAAGAGAGTTGTTGATTTTGATCAACGTTTTGTTTAGAGTTTGACGTGAGAATAATTGTTCAAAGTGTTTGAACATATCAGGTGAGAAGTTTTCAGATTGTCAATAAGAAGATTAATATTGGAGTTTTTCTTCTAAACGCCTTGTGTTTCGTTGTTCTTCCCCTCACTTCGTGAGTCTAATACTGAGTGTTAAATCCTTCATATTACGTACTCTCAAGTTCTGGCCTTTGAAATTCAAACCATCGAAGGCACGGATGGAAACCAAGTCCAAGGCGTGGGATCTCCTCATGAATCGAACAATGCATGCATGTGTGTGGGATGGGCACAGCTCCTTAAAGCTACATAGAAATAAGAAGATTTTAAACCAGACATTTTAAAGAGAAGGGTCTCACTGTTTTTATAAACATAGCCCCCCCGCAAGTAAGCAATAAAAGCTAATTTGGTTAATAGCATTACGCCTGTGACATTAATCAATTAATTTATGGGCCATACTATGTGTGTGGATATATATATATATATCAAAGATGACGGAGACTGACATACATGAAATTAGTGATATAGGTGAGGACAGATGACTGTAATAATTTTCTCTTTTCATTTTCATACATAAAGAAAAAGTATCATAAGCTAAAATTCCGTGAATATATAAACAAACTAGAGTGGTCCTCGTCTGTCTGTTGTAAGGTAACGTAGACATAGTAATAGTAGTAGTATGCATATTCTTTGTAAGCATGTAGAGTGGGGTTAATGGCGTGGAGTGTGATTACTGGTATGGTATGGGAGGAACGTTAGTTAGACCGACACACTACCGCACGCGTTCTCTGGCTTTGCTCATCCTTTTTTAAAGGGTTATGTGATGAGCATGTATATATACTTTGTAAATGTACCAACATACCAGAGAGTAAAGTTGCGGGTAAACCAATAAAATTTAATCAAATATGCTCGTTGTCGTGTATAATTAAAGTGCGTATTCTCACTTCAACAAAAAAGAAAAAGGTGCGTATGCCAAATTGTCTTCATTGAGAACCGTCCCGTTATGGATACAGATACATCTAGGGCCCTATCTACAATGTGTATAGCTGCAGTGGGTACAAATCTATGGCTTGGCCTTAGTTATATAGAGTGGGGACTTCCTCGTCAGTGAATACCCAGTCAGTCTAGTTAATGTAGTATATAATAAAATTGCATGCTCAACTCCTGCCTCATTTTACTTTATAGTAGCAGCTACTAGCTAGTAGTGGTAGTCATGTAATAGATTTGTTGCGAACCGTCTTAGAACTGATCTCTTCCATCCCCTACTTTCTTTGCTGCACCCGCACCAGAATGGCTCTATTTGACTATTTTAAATGTAGGGAAAATTACATCGCCCACCCATGACGTTTGGCGAAATTACACAGCCCACCCACGAGTTTCAAAAATACTAATGAAAATTATTATACTAATATTTATAAATATGTTATTAATTACATCACAAAAAATGTTAAGACGAACTAGACATATATGAGGCTACCTATTATATTTTTATTACCAAATATTATCTACCAATATTTTAACTAAAATGTTAAAAATCTGGTGTTTACATCAAGAATCAATCCTGTGACGTATGGCTAGATAGATATTATCTTAACCATTGAGCAATGATAGTTATTCACAATATATATACATACTACATGTATATATTGAATGTTTGATACTCTAAATACAAAAATATTTTTTGCTGAGATATGATCGAACATTGAATATGTAAAAATTAATAAAATAGATGTTGGTCTGACTAAGCCACACTGATATTTTAATTTACATGATATTACAATATTAACTTTGTAAGGTCAAAATAATAAAAATAAAAGTATATATATGTTGGCTTACAATTGTATAAAATTAACAAATAAACATATATATATATCACTTACTAAAACTTTAAATTAACATTTATAAATTTTATATATATAGTTTGTATTTATTTTGCAAATTTTATCCAACACGTCAACTAATTTAAATTGTTATTATTTATTGTATTTTTATATTTGATTAATTTATGTGGTTTTTGAAAATTAAATAATTATATAGTAAATGTAAAAAACTGCACAAAATTTAAATTTATATACATATATATCATTTACTAATTTAAAATTATTTAGACAACAAATTTAATTAATTGTTTTTTTATGTACTAGTTTAAATTATTATTATTACATGTACTCTATTTTATAATTTATTAATAAATGTGATACTTTAAAAATTAAAAATATTATAAGTATAAAAAATATATTATGTTACATATATCTTTTATGATAAATAAATTTTTGTAGTTGTATGTAATTTTAATTAATTTTCACGAATTAGAAATTTTTTGTTTACTTAATGTTCTTTTTAAAATTTCGATAGCTAAAAGGTAAGAAGTTAAATATACTAAATGTACCATATTGAAAAAACTATAAAAAATAGAATATTTATATAAGAAGATAATATATGCACTATGACGCAGCAATATAGATTATTATTTTAGACTATGTAGTAATCACACGTTTAAGTTATAAGACAATAATAATTTTATTAACGCTTAAGAATATTAGCTATCATTTTTTGTATTCTAGCACAATATCAATTGAAATTTCATCAGCATTATTAGTCGGTAGCAATTTCAAAACTTAAGATGGTAGCAATGTAGCTACTTGTTAAAAATATTTGCTATCATAGCCAAAATAGTAGCACAATAGCACCGTAATAAATTGTTAGTAGCAATTTCATAATTTCGCTTATCTACATGCTCGTAGCAACTTTTAAGATAGTAGCTAGTTAGTTATTGATTAGAATCTTTTTGCTACTGCTGCTCAAATAGTAGCATAATAACTACCATGATTGAATTAACATCAACCAAGTAGTAGCAATTCATTAATTTATCTACCAATATTGGCAAAAAAATTACTTTTTACTAAAACTAATGGAATGACAAATAAAATAGCCACTATTGACAGTAGCAATCTTGCAAGGCGGTAGACATTTAGCTACTGCCTAAAAGTTTAGCTACTATTGTCGTTGTGGTAGCACAAAAGCAACCACTTTGTTAATAACATCTAAAATCAGTAGCAATTTTCCAATTTAGATACCAATATATGTGTAGTAGCAATTTAACGGTAGCTAAAACGTCTTTTTCTTGTAGTACATCTTGACAATTTAAACATATATAGATACCGTAAAACAATGAATATATACTCAGAAGTGAATATTCTTATATAGTCGATTCATTATATATACCATAAAAATGGGAGTCTAAGTTGACCCTATAAAAAAATATAGTATATGACTAGTTTAACATTTTTTTTCTTCAAAAATAGGACATCGTTGTAACACCCCTACCGCTAATTCTGTCATTACCGTCCAATCTCCTTATACAATCCAGACTCATGCAGCGGATACTTACATACTCAATGGTGGGTGATACAATGCCGTTAGCCACCCACGTGACTAACAAGGCTACTACTACTACTACTACCTACAACATCGGTCTGATGGACCGGAATATCCGAGTACTACGCACTTACAATATATACTCCAATTACCAAATCAAATGCTATAACTTCCCATTCATTACAATACTCCATAAGCTCAATACAACACAATACACCGAGTTTACTAAGATCCATATACAAATACAACACCTCTTTCAATTTCTTAGATACTCATTAAGAGTCTATCCACTACCCATTCCTCACAAACTACTTACTTTCTAAGTACAAGGTGTACCCCCTTGATACGCTACTACTTCAAGGCTACAAGTTCAGTACTATTCTCTACAATCTACACTGTCACCGGTCTCTTATTGCGACCATGTCTGCTTGGGGTACCTGCACACTAAAAACGTTCCCCCTAGGGGGTCAGCTTTCACTGCATATGATAACCGTATACCCCACGTACTAGTGAGGGTACGCCGACCACTTGGTCGAATACATGCGATTCATTTAATTCATACACACATGCATACATGCTTTCGTACATAATACTACAATACTTTACAAGGCATACATACATACACACAGTACGATACATGCAAGAACGACAATACAAGTCAACCAAATTCTTACTTACCTTATTCCGGGATACACATACACAATACATACTCAATTCATACACAGTACTTACGCAATACATACACAATACTCTATACTTGTTAGCTTCATTTGTCCACCCGGGTTAATCGGGTGGAGATTACTCTTTTACTCGATACACAATACTTACGCATACATACTCATACTTTACTTACTTACTTACTCAAGTCAAGTCGTCGGGACCTCCGGCCCGGGGACTACTCTGTCCCACCACCGGGATTTACTTGGTTCACTAATCCAGGATGCTACCCATTTAAGGGGTTTGGGCCGTGGACCAGCTTACGAACCAGGAATCGGATCCAACCTCTTGTGTCTCCTCATCCTCACGCGTGGCCGAAACTATATCGGGCTTCTACTCATTCCAATTTATCCAATACTTACGTTAGGAGTTAGGTAGTTAGGAATTAGTAGAAGTCATTCATTCAAGCTACATACACAAATACATTGCTCATATACACTCCCATACAAAATACAATACAACATACAAGTACACTACGAGATACAAATACACTTCATCATCATTCATATATTTCATGAATTATACAAATTATTGTTCAAGACAAATACCAAGAGCAATGTAAACAAGCACGAGTAGGTGCAATATAGTCCGATTCATGCATTTATCTTATTAGGTGATCAAATAAGCACACAAATCGGGGTAACCAGATTAGGATATAGGGCATGGAGTAATCATACCTTTCACCGTTGATTTACTCTATCGGGCGTTCCCTTGTTCCTTTGGTTCACTCTCGTTCCTCGAGTCTTATTCTCGAACCTCCGACTACATGCCAAATGGTTCCATTAATACTAAGCATTACACTACATACATAGTTACTATTCCCATACTTACCCCGTTATCCTGTTAATTCGGTTCAACCTAATATTCCTAGGTTCACAATTTTCTCAAACTTGTTTTCTTACTCTTGTGCATACCATTTCTATCCTATTAATGCTGTACTACTATATATACATATACATATGTGTATAGGTATATATGCTTATACCTATGATTGCTATAATCATATATTTTTTTTTGTTTTGACTCGACCGACCTTACCCAGGGTCGGACCCAAGGTCGGTCGAAGTCAGTAAGGTTCATCACTGGGAAAATTTCAGGGCCGACCGACCTTGCAAGTCCGGTCCCAAGGTCGGTCCATCCCAGTAAGTTCTTGCTTCGACATTCTGGACTCGACCGACCTTGCATGTCCGGTCCCAAGGTCGGTCCATTCCAGAAGGTTTTGTTACAGGACATTTTTTGGCCGACCGACCTTGCAAGTCCGGTCCCCAAGGTCGGTCCATTCCAGAAGGTTTCCGTTCTTTGTAAACCTGGGCTCGACCGACCTTGCAAGTTCGGCCCTAAGGTCGGTCCGGCCCAGTATTTCAGTTTTAAAATCTGTTTTTCAGTTCTAAACTTTGCCCATTGTTTCCCCAATCTTCCTACATGTAATCCCACATGTTTAGACATTACTTAGGCCCTCCAAATTGCCTTAATTCATTCCCCAAATTCCTTACTCATTTCTAAATCCACATACACAATTCCTCCTCACTTCCTTTCAACACTTACAATAGTTTTCTTTCCTCTTATGCTACAGATTTTCATTTTAATCTTTACCATTCAGTACTCCCTCTACCAATGCTACTCCTAGCATCCCAAATACATTTCCAAACAAATACAATATCTATACCCAAGTCCAACATTCACTTTACTAAGTCTTGTACTCTAATTCTTCCTAGTTCCTCCAATGCAATCCAATACTTCTTGCTCCAGATTTTATACTCTCCTATTCACATGTTACAATCACCATTCCATAGCTACTAAACAGCTCTACTAACTCCAATACACACCTTGGTTCTCCCATTCACCAAGTCATTTATAACTGTACATATTCCTACCAAAATTTTGCCATAGTTCACCTACTTTTCTTACTTAGCCACACATACACATTCTCACCAAATTCATTCCTAGCCTAGCCACACCCTTGCAAGAGTCCTACCAGCACACAAAGCTATATAAATCCATCTCAATACATCAATACTCCATCAAACATCATTACCAATACTCATACACAATATACTTGGCTCTAAGGCCTACAATTCCCTTACTAGTTTCCAAATACTCAAACTTCATAAACTTCAATACTAATACAATAGTTTAGGTTCTTTTATTTGTTTACCCATTCTCATTACTCTAATGTATTAAAATATAGCATTGAGAGAGAGCTCTTACCTTAAAGCTCTTATTTCCTCATTCCTTTTCTATTCCTTCTTCTCTCTTTCTTGCACAATCAATCACATGGGGAATGGAGTTGCCAAACTCCATTCCCATTACCCAATACACACAAAACAAGTGCAATTAACATACTAACCCTTAAATTAATGCTAATCATTGAGATGTTTTAAACAAAATTTCTAGGGCTTACCTTTTGAAACTTTTAGGAGGGGTTTTAGCCCTTGGTTCAAGAAGGTGATTCCACCACCATTGCAATGTTGGAGTTATGCTCAAAGGAGAGAGAGAAAACAAGGCATTACAAAGGGTAAAAATCGGTCATTAAAGGAGATGGTGAAAACATGAGTTTTTCGTGTAGATTTTTACCTCGATGGAGAGAGGGGACTCCAAGCTACACATTGATGCTATTTTCTTCACCAATGGGGTATATCCACGAAAATGAACTTCCTCATTTTTGGATTTTGAAAAGAGACAAGTGTAGAAGATGATGAGGTGAGTAAGAATATGTATATATTTTTACATTTGGAGCTCACATGGAGATGGAGCATGCTTGGAAAGGTGGAGAAGCCATGGGAGCTTGAGGAGCTTCAAGAAATCGCCCCAAACCAGAGAGAGAGGAGCAAAATCGGTGGGAAGGGGAGGAAGAGGAAAGAGAAAAGAGAAATGAGAGAGTGAGGTGAGAGAAAAGGGTAAAGTACCCTTTTTACTTTATCACTTTTAGCTTTTTGCTCTCTTATTTAATTAGCTAGTCACATGTGTGTGTGAGGGGGTTATTTGACTTATTAAAATCGGTCCCACACAGTATTACTAGTTGGAGCGTTTTTCGTCTTTTACAGAAAACGTTCGTTATGTTACCCGGTTTTGGTACTATTCACTAACCGGGCCCGTTTTCCGGAATTTTCTCGTTTAATTATTTTCATTGACTATTAAGCTTCCATAAATGCTTAATAATTGTTATTTAATGATTTATAATTTTTACGGGTCCGTTTGACCCCTTAAAGTCGCGTTTTTCGGGTTTTCTTGAAAAACGTGCGCTAAAGCTCTATTAGCATTTTAATGCATTATTTGGATCCGTTTTCTTCGGGAGTTGTTCCCATATATTATTTAGGTCTTATTAAGCCTTTAGAATCCATATAATATGCTAACCGAGGTCTCATACCTCCTATGGTTATTTAACGCTTATTTAGCGTTTTTCGCTTTTTAAGCGTTTCATTATTTCTTTTGGATTTATTTTTCCTTACCAATATTACTTAGGCGTCATTAGGCCCTTAATTGCGTATTAGATTAATTTTAGTCCCTATATTTAAGTTCGGGGTATTTCAGTCTACCCCCCTTAAGAACTTTGTCCTCAAAGTTGTTCGTGCTTATGGGATTACTATACTTACTCCTTTATACTTGTCTAATGCCAAAGTCATACATCCTCCCTCCTTACCAATCCCAAATCCGTTACTCAAGGTTCCTACATACTATACCATACCATTGCACAATAATTTCTCCAATCCGCATTACTACCGACCATCCGGTTCCTCATTCCAAAATTTATACATACATACAGTGCAAAGCTATCCCCAAAGCAATGCAATACACAATACAATCCCGCAGGCACTCCGGTCATCTCGACACAGGACTCCTCTATGTCCCGCTGCCCTTGGAATAATACAACATGACACACTACTATCGCTCTCCAGTATAAGCTTCCAACAATGCTCACTCCCCAATCTAAGGGAAATACTTCACTACTACTAATTAGGAATTTTCCTAAAGCACACAACTCCAATTTCCAATTTATATTCATTACTTCTATCCTATGTGTGATTCTGGTGACCACTTAAGGGGAGCTTCGAGAATCATTCAACCCTGATGTGATCAGCATCAGTGTTGAACTATCTTTCCACCCCAATTGGTGTTCGGTTTCCCTTGATCTGATCAGGATCAAGTTTGACTTCCCACATCAGTTTCAAACAAACAAATAATTCGATTATTTTCACTTTCTATCTTTTTACTCTTCCTAGTCATAATTACAATTTCATACAACTCCAAGGGATGGAATTCAGTCCATCAATTATTCTCAATCTACTTCCCAAATACTTTCCTCGAAATTCAATGCCTAGGTGCTCATTTCATCAATCTTCTCTACTTTCATCCATTACTCTCTATTATCTTTAATATTCTAACTAGGGAATACAATACTTATGAAATTCAGCTATCCTCAATTTACTTCCAATAACATACTTACGAATACACCACTCATGGGCTACATTCCTCTACTACTCATAATCAATTCGTACTACTTCTTCGAGGGCTACAATACTTGTGGGGCTCCGTCCACTACTCGTTCTCAATTCCTCACTACAATCACCTAGGGAACTCAATTTCCTCCAGGTTCTACATCGGTTTTGTACCGACTCATGTTATGGTATTTGCATCTCTCGTGCCTAATTACCACAATTACAATATAAATGAATACATATGTTTATTTAACATAAGTACCAATCATTTAATCACTTCTCATTTGTGCTATGCACATTTTAGTTTATGTGTTTTATTTATGAAATTCACATTATGCGGTTTTCGCTCTACCCCCCTTAAAAGGGATTATGCCCACGTAATCTACCATATGTTATTATTGAATATTGGTTATTTAATTCGGGCATTTTGAAGCATTTTAGCTTCATTACGGTTCATTATATAATGTACTTTGGTCCAAGGGTTTCAGTCCTTGCACCAGGGTTTCCTGTATGAGTTTATTTAACTCATAATTAATTCAGTTCTAGCCTATTAGGCTTCTTGGCATTAATAGCCGTTCAGTCATACTTACTAGATGTATTAATCTCCTAGCTAGGGCCCACTAGCTACTGCTGCGCGACCCTGATAATCTTAGTACTTAATTGCTCTTTGGTTATTCCCAATGTGCTACTCATCACCTTTTTATCCCTCTACTGTGGGAATAAGGTTTACTAACAGTGTGGTATTCTTTTACCGTTGTTCAAACTCAATGAGTTGTAGGTTTATAACCAGCTCTCTGGCAATCTAGTATACATAATATTTGTACTCCCGCGATTATTCACTAAGCTCCTCCGACTTATTGTCGGGTGAGGTTAAGTCACTACTTAGTTGTAGTGCTTCCTCTGTTGTCACTAGCTTTTAAATTGTACTAGTTCTTCTGGTTCAGTACAGGTATTCTTTACTTGTATGACTTGCATTTTCTATGCGTCGGTTCTAGTGACTTAATAAGTCTCCTTTCACTTTTTATTCCAACAGAATTCACATTTTGTGATTGTTAGCGTGCTTTACACTCTTCGTGCTTCTTTGGCCTTAGGCCGCACGGTTTGTTGCTAAGCTTATTTAACTGGCTTATGCCATGTTCGTTGGTGGAAAGAAGAGTTTACTACAATTTACATTTTCCATATTCCTCGCTATCCCACTAGATCATTAGCTGCACAAGTACAATACCAAAACACTCAGTCATACAGAGTGCAGAGGCGTAAACGCTCGGTAGTAACTCTCTTATGTGATAGGAATGAATATTTCAGCCTGCCTTCCCATACTTATACTCCGTGTCATTATCTAACTACTTCCTCATAGCGGTCGCTTGTTGCGCACCGTATTCTTACTAATTACACAACATTGTTTTTACTGTTTCTGTTACCGTGGTAGTTCCTCTTTACTTATTGCCATTGTCATTGGCACCATTTCCTTATGGCATGAACACTGAGGTTTCCTCTATTCGTGTGTATGACGGTTGTCGTAACATACCGCAATGTGATTATTTCTCAATGTGGAGATGTTTCATTTCAACTTAGGTTTCATGTGTAAGTTAGCTTACCTCACATTCTATCATCATTGTTACCATTTACCAATTATCTTGGTTGACCAAGGATAAAGTAATTTATCAGGTTACAAGCTCTCTTGAGCGTCGGTCATTCGTGGTATCCAATGTGCATTCACATTGGTTATTCCTGACAATTATTGTCTTTCCAGTTCTGAGCATTGGTTATAGGCTCTAGCTGTGCAATTTTATTTTGGTATGTACATCACCGGGACATCCCAAGAAACTTCAAGGGTTTTCTGGTCCCGTTCTCCTATTGAAGAGTATTCTACCACTGATAATGAAAGTTCTTGTTGGGAGGTTTGTTACCACTCATAGGTCTCATGACGAGGTTCACTATGTTAGTATTTATATAATGGTTCGCCACATGCTTGGGTGCATATGGAGTATGCTTACTCCTTAAGTCGTAATGGTTTGGAAATCTCATTTCCTTATTCCATTGCCCCTTGGCAATATCTATAGGCGTAGGCTTTACTGTTATAATAGATGGAAGCCTTTCTAAGGGTTCACATCTTCACCACATTTATGGTCTTTGGCTAACGAGGGGTACCTTCCCTTGGGTTTCTCGTAGTGTCCAAGTATGGACTGGGCCATTGTTGGCGTTATTACGATTCTTATGCCTCTGTGCTACCATTGTTACAGAAGGCATGAAGGTAATTAAAGGCTTGTCAATTGTATACTAGACTGATGCTCTAGTGACACTGACACTGAGTTGGCCATTACTACAAGCCACTCAGGATGTTGGGTTTGAATAGATGGTCCAGTTGTTGATTACTTTGTCGCATGAGGCAATATCTCTTGCTAGTCTTGTTATTAAATGGTGTGGGTTTGCAACCGTTTAAGTTTACATAACGTATTTGGTTTATGGCTTCTGAGCCTTATTACTGCAAGCTATGCTCTTTGCAAGCTGCTGATACACGTTTCCACTCCTTGTATACCCCGTAGGTTAGAGGTATTACTAGGCTCCATGGTAAGTCGTGACATCACGCTTCTGTTCATAGGAGACCCTTTAGGCAATCTGGTGTTAATTCGGGCCATCTGGTAATTTAGGGTATTTCCTATTAAGTGAAATCCCTTCGGTGTCCTAACCGAATGTTCGTTCTAGCTCATGTGCTCTTATCATGACGCTTGTTCAACTGTTGTTATCTCAGACACCCTTCAAGGATTGCTCCTGAGTGCTGTTAGTTATGCCGTTACATCCGGCTAATGTTTACGATATGTTGTGTCTACTATACCGCCTTGTGGTATTGTATTTAAGTTATTCCCTTTTTGAGTTATAACGTCTCCCGCTCTTGGGTAGACTGTTTATACTTTCCCTAGTGTTCCTGGCTAGGTTTAATATCCTCTCCAGTGATTGATTACGCTCCTTGGTAGTCTTGGCAATTGTTCTTGGGATCCTCGTCCCGTTCATTGAACATAGTGGTGTTCACATTAGGCATTTGCCTTACGGTGTTCAGGCTGGGTATACTTCCCAGCTGTCATGTATTTTCTTGATGTCTTCGAGACATATCCAATGTCTATACTTATTAGTCTGTGCTTTTTGCACATCTAATTGTTATTCCTTATCCTCAGATGGATTCTCAGAGTTCTTTTATGCTAATTACTTAGCTGAGTTGCTTCTCCTTGATCGTCTGAGGTGTCCAGCTGTTTGGGTTTGAACTTACTCCTGGTTCGTAGAGCGGAGTTAACTACTTCCCGTGTTTCGTACACCACATGTATACATACGTGGGGTACCGTGTTGATACGTTACCACTTACCTAACTATATGTCAGGCCCGCAAGCTCCTTCAGAGTGCGGTCGTCCCACATCCCGTAATTGGGTACACTCGTAGTGTTCGTCACACGCCTAGGTGAAGTATTCTATTGTCAACTCCTCTTGTATCATTCTATGATACTCACCGTAATTCCATTGGTTTGGTTTTTAAAATCCAAGGTTTTCAAAGAAAGGTTGTGGTTTTGAAACAATGGTTCGGTGTTTAAGAAGTTCTTCATGGCGTGGCCATGTTCGAGGTCTTGACCAAGTTAGCTCCTTGCTGGCTGGTATGTGATAAGTCATGAATTTGTCTAAGTTTACTAGACTAATTCATGCTTAATTTTCTACATTATGACATTAACTTTCCTCTTTAATGCTTTAATTACTCTTCATTGTTATATTTGACTCCAATGATCGATTTCATATGTTTTCACGATAAAATACTCAACAAAGTGCTTAAATGAATATTTTAGAGGCTAGAGCAACATGGGAAGTCAAACCAGAGTCAAATACAAATTTTCATTCACCACTGTTGTGCTTTATAGAGGGTCCGGGTTTGCAGCTGGGTTTATAAACCCGGACCACCTTGTCGCAGAACCTTCTGCCTCTTTTCAGACTTGGTCCGGGTTTGAGGATGGATTTGAAACCCGGACCATACCAGGGCGAGACTCTTCTGCCTCCTTTTAGACGTGGTCCGGGTTTGCATATGGGTTTGAAACCTGGACCAATATAAGCGGAGCGCTAGATATTACGAAGATAAACGGAATTGGTTTTCTATCTTTAATATCTCTTATTATATCTGTTAGTATATCTTTTAGCAGTCGATTATTTAGATTATATTGGAGATAGATTAAAGATAGATTAAAAGATAGATTCTTGTTATTATAAAAGGAGGAGTTTGGCCAACCTGAAGGAGATACTTCTGGAGCACACAAAATAGTCACGATACAGAGAGAATTAGTTTGAGAGTTTGAGTCTGGTTTGGAGTTTGGAGTTTGGAGCAGAGCACAGAAAGGAGTTCACCACGGAGACTGAACAGAGTTTCTTCTTGTTCTCTATTACTTTTGAGCTTATTGTAAACATGTCAATGGCTGAGTAGTTCCTTTAGATTTCGGTTTGCTATGTATCCCTAAATTGACTATTCCTGTTCCTTTGTGATTTAATACAGTTCGATTGAGTTAAGTTATTTTCCTTGCTTAATTTCTTTAATCGTTATAATTTGGCCAATTATAAAGATTAGTATTTTGTTAGCTTATATGTGACGACTGCGGCTTTCAATTGATACAGGAAAATAACCGGTTAGTTTAGAGACGGTAATTCCTCTAAATAGCTAATTGACTAATAACTAGATTGTTCTTAAGGCGGTTAGTAAACAGTGGGTTTGTAACGAGAGTTAAATTCAGTCTTTATAACTAGTATTTGCTAAGCGGGAG
This sequence comes from Limonium bicolor, assembly GCA_023374045.1. Classification (NCBI taxonomy): domain Eukaryota; kingdom Viridiplantae; phylum Streptophyta; class Magnoliopsida; order Caryophyllales; family Plumbaginaceae; genus Limonium; species Limonium bicolor. The sequence goes on along the minus strand of CM041779.1, from coordinate 62,757,600 downwards.
ACCGGAGGTAAATTATCTTTGTTCTAGGGTTTTACTCAGAATTGTCTTAAATCACTTAGGGATAGGAATCACAGATTTAGGGTGCAGTAGTAAACCGGGATCTCTTTCCAAAACAGTTTCACAACATTTATTTTCCTGCTTGTTATTGTTTCATTCTGTTTCAGTTTTATTGTCATCAAATCAAACCCCAATTTCCTGTTTTTTTTGTTTCTTAATAAAGATTTAAACTAGACACATCGCCTCCTCTGGTTCGATACTTAGGGATTATCTCTCTATTAAAACTTGCTAGAATTGACCGGTACACTTGCCGTTAGGTTTTACCCCAACAAGTTTTTGGCGCCGTTGCCGGGGAGGCACGATTATTTAGTTTAGTATTTATTCTATTTTTCTTTTATTTATTTTGTTTTGATTAGTATATTTTTGTTTTGTTTAATTATTTTTAGTTTATTTGGTTCATATTTTTTCCCTCATCTTCTATTTTGATTTTGTTTTGTTCGTTTAATTTATTTTTAGATTAGTTTAATTTTCTGTTTAGTTTAGTTTAGTTTTTTATTTTTTTCCATTCTTTTTATTTTGATTTTGTTTTATTATAGTTTTTCTTTTATTTATTTATTTTTGTTATTTCTATTTCTTGGATTTTAATTTATAGGAATTTGTTTAGTTTGATTTTATTTACCTTTTCGTTCATTGTTGTTTTTATTTATTTTATTGTTATGTACATATTTTTATTTTTATTTTCTTCTTTATGTATATAATTTATTTTTCTTTCTATTCTGAGGTACTTTGATTTGATGGCTGGATATTACAATCCGCCAGGAGGTTGGCCTGGATATTACAACCAATGGGTTGTATGCGAAAGGTGTGGAGGAGACCACGAGCGTGCTTATTGTCCAGTTGTCTCTTCTGGATTGGAGGATGCTCTAAGAAGTTTTATATTGTCTAGCCCTCCTGAAGCACGACCGTCTCCCGAACAATATTATCCTACACAAAGTTACAACCAGTGGGTTATCTGCCAGACATGTGGAGGGGAACATGAGAGTTCACAATGTCAAAGTAATCTATCTAGCTTGGTAGCTGCTCTTGCAGATTTTAACAAAAAACATGGCGAATCAAACTCCGCTAGGCATGAGGCTTTGATGATGGATATGAAGGAGCTGCGTGAAAGTAATGCGGAAAGTCATGCAAGAATTCTAGCCAATCTAGATGAAATATCACAAAAGCTTGGATGTGAACCGGTTCCTGAGATCGAACAACCTACTGCAGTAGCTGAGTGGAGTGATACGCAGCTTGATCTAACGATCCCTGAAGTTGCTAACACACCTGAGGTGGAGATCATGGAGAGACCAGAGCTAGAGATTGAGCAATTTGATGAATCTACTGAGTTAGAGAATAATATAATTCATGTAGCTATCCAGTCTATTCCTTCTCCACCTGTACCTGAGCCAGATAGTCTTCCAGTTGACTTCCTTTCTTCTCCTGCTGTTGAGCCATCAGAGCAGAGTTATCTCATCGACTTTAAGGAGCCCTTGATTCCTGTTGAAGTTGATGTTCCTATTGGTTCTCCCTCTGAGCTTTCACCAGATGATAAGGATGTTTACATCCTTGAATTTGAGAAGGAGGACCGGCCAAAGTGTGATCTTCACATCAAGGATCACCCACCTCAACACAACCACCTGACGGATGATCGTTGGAGTTTACACTGTTATATTTGGAGTGTTGAGGTTTTATTTCCTTTTGATCGGGGACATTTTATGAAGATATTTGATGCCCGCCCCACCCCCCTTTGAAGCCCACATCGACTTTCATATTCGATCCTGGTTGACCTTAAGGAGGTATGGTCTAGCCAAAGACATTAAAGAAGGGCAGCTGGCTGGGAGGCAACCCAGTGTTATATCTTATTCTATTAGTTTTTAATTTCTGTTTATTTCGTTTTGTAGTTATTTTCCTGGTTTTGTTGTTTACTAACTCTTAACTCTGTTTGTAGTTTTGGGTTGCTTTTAGTGTCTTTCTTTCAGATGAATTCTTCATGATGATACTGCAACCAGGCTGCAACACTTGAGCAAAGCTCAAGTATGGGGTGGGGTCGTTCTACATATGCAACAACAACAAAATCTAGGGGAGTCCTAGTTTTAGTTTTTATTTTCTTTTAATTTTAATTTATGGTTAATGACTGCTCTGCTATGTTTCCTTTGGACATAAATGTTTTTCTGCGTGCTCAAAGTTTTTCACTCCTGCCTTGTCATGCAATGAGGGCATTGCTAATTTTTAAGTGTGAGGAAGGGAAATTACACATGCTCATGCTCCATTACATTCGAATGTGCTAATTTTGAACATTTTATTAAGGCTATCACTCCATTTTCACTATATTTTTGTTGGCCCTCAAAAAATTTTGGTTGCATAACATACCTGAGTCTTATTCAGTGGTTGGATAAGTTGGTTTGGAACACCGCACGAGTAGCACTAGTTTTTGTGAGATCAAAGCTGGAAAACAGTTGTGGGAATTCTGGTTGCACTGCTTGTATGTACAGTTTTTGATAAATGCTTGTCTATTTCTTCACTAAAAAGTTAAGCCTATTAGTATAACTATTTGTCTTTGATTTCACTTGGGGACTTTGGGAATGATTATTGAATGAAAGGAAGGAAGGACAAAGGCAAGGTACTCCTCTAATCGAACTTTTAACCCAGAAAACAGGCCTCGCCCATTTGGTAATTAAGTCCTCGGGGTGCCTCATCACCCATCTACCTAAGGTCATCTGATCTGGGATAGAAGACCCAACGCCGCTACATGAATGGAGAGAAAAGTCTGAGGGATATAAAAGAGAAAGTTAATGCTTGTTTAGAAAGTTGAAGAAATTTGTTAATTTCAAATGCAAAGTGCAAAGTCTTTCTTGATTATGAGTACGTGGTGATGAAAGGTAATATGGAATAAGATATTACTTGTCACCCCTTGTCGTCCATGGATTGTGGAAAGTTAATTGGAAAGTAGTCCCTGAGTGAAATTGGAGTCAGTGGTTTTACTGTGTGCCTTAAGCTCTTGCAAAATACTTCTCAATTCACTGTTTATGAAAACCTGCAAGTGTGGATCATTGTTCTATGACTACTTTTCATTATTAGATCTCCTTGTGCACAGTTCTAAACTGACGACTCCCTTCTGTAAGATTTCAGTATGTTTCTATTTGCTTGAGGGCAAGCAAAGATTAAGTGTGAGGAAGTTGATAAGTCAGGAATTTGTCTAAGTTTACTAGACTAATTCATGCTTAATTTTCTACATTATGACATTAACTTTCCTCTTTAATGCTTTAATTACTCTTCATTGTTATATTTGACTCCAATGATCGATTTCATATGTTTTCAGGATAAAATACTCAACAAAGTGCTTAAATGAAGATTTTAGAGGCTAGAGCAACATGGGAAGTCAAACCAGAGTCAAATACAGATTTTCATTCACCACTGTTGTGCTTTATAGAGGGTCCGGGTTTGCAGCTGGGTTTATAAACCCGGACCACCTTGTCGCAGAACCTTCTGCCTCTTTTCAGACTTGGTCCGGGTTTGAGGATGGATTTGAAACCCGGACCATACCAGGGCGAGACTCTTCTGCCTCCTTTTAGACGTGGTCCGGGTTTGCATATGGGTTTGAAACCCGGACCAATATAAGCGGAGCGCCAGATATTACGAAGATAAACGGAATTGGTTTTCTATCTTTAATATCTCTTATTATATCTGTTAGTATATCTTTTAGCAGTCGATTATTTAGATTATATTGGAGATAGATTAAGATAGATTAAAAGATAGATTCTTGTTATTATAAAAGGAGGAGTTTGGCCAACCTGAAGGAGACTTACAGAGACACAATTAGTCACGATACAGAGAGAATTAGTTTGAGAGTTTGAGTCTGGTTTGGAGTTTGGAGTTTGGAGCAGAGCACAGAAAGGAGTCCACCACGGAGACTGAACAGAGTTTCTTCTTGTTCTCTATTACTATTGAGCTTATTGTAAACATGTCAATGGCTGAGTAGTTCCTTTAGATTTCGGTTTGCTATGTATCCCTAAATTGACTATTCCTGTTCCTTTGTGATTTAATGCAGTTCGATTGAGTAAAGTTATTTTCCTTGCTTAATTTCTTTAATCGTTATAATTTGGCCAATTATAAAGATTAGTATTTTGTTAGCTTATATGTGACGACTGCGGCTTTCAATTGATTACAGGAAAATAACCGGTTAGTTTAGAGACGGTAATTCCTCTAAATAGCTAATTGACCAATAAACTAGATTGTTCTTAAGGCGGTTAGTAAACAGTGGGTTTGTAACGAGAGTTAAAATTCAGTCTTTAACTAGTATTTGCTAAGCGGGAGACCGGAGGTAAATTATCTTTGTTCTAGGGTTTTACTCAGAATTGCTTATAAATCACTTAGGGATAGGAATCACAGATTTAGGGTGCAGTAGTAAACCGGGATCTCTTTTCCAAATCAGTTTCACAACATTTATTTTCCTGCTTGTTATTGTTTCATTCTATTTCAGTTTTTATTGTCATCAAATCAAACCCCAATTTCCTGTTTTGTTTGTTTCTTAGTAAAGATTAAACTAGACACATCGCCTCCTCTGGTTCGATACTTAGGGATTACTCTCTATTAAAACTTGCTAGAATTGACCGGTACACTTGCCGTTAGGTTATACCCCAACAGTATGTTCTTTGTGCAATGGTCAGGCCGTCAAGCCCTTCCAAGGTTCCATGCTTACAGTTGTTAGGATGTTTATTCCTGTAGTTGCTTCATTGCAGTCACGGTACATTACTATGTACCTGTGGTATGTGAGAGTTCCTCTACATGTTCCTGTTCTTATTGCACTTGCCATGGCAAGTGCGTGGTACTGGTGGTTTTTGGGTAACCCTATACCGGTCACGGTGTGGTTTCCACTCGTATTTGGGTACTCTTGTTGACTCTTCCCTTGATCTTATTGATTTATGTTTTGGATACTTGATCTTTTAAGTAGTTCCTCTGTGGTCTTGACAGACTCCAACTGGGCTATAAATATAAGGATACTAAAGGCTAGACATATTCGTAATGTGCACCGACTGTGTCTAAGTGCATACAAATATAGTGCACTTTCAATGTTAGAACATGTAGTATAACTGCCAAGGTTAAGCAAGTCCAATACCTAAGAGTGCAGCGGTTGAGTTCAGTCAAGGTGAGTCTCCCAAAGTGGCGGTTGAATCAAAGAGAAGTAAAATTGTGGAGCAATACCCTAAATCATTACCACACATTATAAAAGAAGCTATCTTGAGTCCTAAATTGTACTTAAGTCATTAGAAGTACGTCATTATTTATTGATGCTTTTCACTCACATATTAACTAGAGAGAGTCATTCAAAGAGAGAGAGAGAGAGAGAGAGAGAGAGAGAGAGAGAGAGAGAGAGAGTTCACCACTGAAAGATTTCTGTGTTGACTATGTTCGTGTATGCTTAGTGTTTCATTTTGTGTGTAGAGCCTTTTGCACCCAAACACTCCATATATTATTGTAACACCTCGATTTTCTAGCAAAAAATAACTTAAACGATAACAACATAATTGTAGTGGAAAAAAAGAAAACCTAATCGGGGTGTTACCACCACACCCGCACAATTGAATGCTAAGGCTAAACTCTCTCTCTCTCGCTCACACACAACTCAAATTCCACTTTATTAATCAAAAGAAACATCAACTCCATTAACCATGTTATTACAATTCATGAAACATAAAATGGAAATTAACAGTCCTTCTGGGACAAGGCACCCGGAGGAGCTCTATTCGCCCAGAGACATAACCCTGGAGCGACACCTACTCACTACCGGACAAATTAACTAACTATTGGAGGTTTTCTCCTTCTGGGAAAGAATACCCGAGAGAACTCTACCTGATACCTGCCTCCGGGGACAATGTCCGAAGACGATCTCCACCGACATACCACTTACCCCTAGGCCACTATAGAGATTAGGATATATACAACCTTTAAGATGGGATTTTTGGGGTATTTCATCCTCCCCCTTAGACAAAGCTTCGTCCCCGAAGCTGTAACCCATCCTCTTTTTAACAGAGACCACCAACTTCTAGAAGCACTCACTAAATAAGGGTCACAACCAGATATTCCAATATAAAATTCGTTGGAAGTAAAGTCACCTATTAACGTCATGCTCAAACTAATTCCCACCACCAAATAATCATTGAATTCATGAAAATATTTCAAACAAGTAGCTTAACAAGCAACAAGATGTCACAATAATAATGAAACAATGTAATCAATCACAATACACACAATTCCATGGTATTATTTCAATCGATCATGGATATTGGACTGGATACCCATATGTTGGCTATGATCAGTGCGGCTGGTGGGGGCAGGGGCTTGGACCGGTTGGTGGTGGGTGGTACCCGACCGCTCCTGGGACTTACGGGCATCTACTTGGTGCTGCTTATGGGGCTAACCCAACCGCATACCCTTTGAATGTTTCTGGAAGTGATTTCCAAGCCGCTAATGGAGGGAGCCTTGATAAAGCCCGTATTTCTATTCGGAGGCCGGTGGAAAATAAGATGAGTGATCTTGACCCAATTGAGGATGAAATTGTGAGGATCGGACGGGCGGAGATGCAGGAAGAAAGCAAGGTTGATATGTCTATCAGTCATGAAGTGCCTGAAGCTGAGCGTGGGTCCGATCTTCCTAAGGATGATACAGGTTTTAGTCCTAGTAGTGGTGCTCCCGGTAACCCCCTATTGGATCAGCTAGTGGAAGGAGGGGAAGGTGATAACATGAGGAGTCTTTTGAAGAACCTGAATTTCCTCCTGGCTTCGAGCCAGGTGGAGATTCCTCTAGGCCGAGGATGGACCATGAAGAGGAGTTTGTTAAGGAAGAAGCGAAGCAGACTCTGTTGCTTGCGAAAGACCTTGGTTGTCAAATCTTGGACGAGGAGCGTGCCCTTTCCAATATTGAAGACATCATCCGCGATCATAGGGAGCAAGCGCGTAAGAGATGCAAGGATTCTAAGGAGGGAGGAGGGACTACTGACTCAGATAGTTGCTCACGAACCACTACGAGACTTAGCTCTAGGAGGGCGGTAGGGCCAACAATGCGACCTTTAGGCTTTAGTAAATTTTCCCGGGCTAGTAAGGTTGCTAGAAGAGGCAAGCGTAGAGCAACAAGCTAATTGGTTAAATCGTAGGAATTTGTGCATGGGTGGTAGGGTAGTCTTTTGAGAGGTATGGGTCTTTATGGTTGTTTTTGCTTCCTGACTGTGGTTGTTATGTTGTTTCCCGCGTGTGCGGTGTATTTGGCCTCGCGCCTCAATTATCAAAAAATTATTTCAATCGATCAACTCCCAATATTGCCTGGAAAACATCTTCCAGAACTTCCATATCGAGAAACTCGCCCGGAGCTCCTCACCCTTCAAAAGAAGTTACGTCCTGTAACTTAGATAATTATCTGATCAAAAAAATGAGGATACTTCCTCTTCATATCATCTTCTGCTTCCCAAGTAGCTTCTTCGACTCTGTGGTTACACCACAACACTTTTACCAGCTGAACCGACTTAGACCAAGTGTTATACCCAAAATTTTGACCCCCCAGAAAAGGGTACTTCAAGACACAAGTGCTATAAAGGGTAATTTGGTCAAAGGGTGAAGAATTGTTGGAGAAATATGTGACTACTTCTACCACATAGGCAGTGTACCTAATCGTTTTGCGGATATAGTGAATGAGTGGGTTGTCGATCTCAGGGACCTCGTACAATTAATTGACAAATATTTGCTTAAGTGAGATTATTAGTTAAACTAAGGAAAACAGGAAATATCACTTTTTCGGTTTTGAATTATTGATTAAAAAGAAACTAAACTACAAAGAGAAATAGAACAATTTAAATGGTAAATAAACACAGAGGGATTTAAAGAGTGGTGAATGTGATAGATAGAAAAGCGCACCCCGGGTTGTTTGCTTACCTATTCCTTTTATATCTGTTACTAAATTCTTCCTTTAATTTTACTGCAATAACTCAGAAACTTTAATTAATTCATTAACGACTAAGTATAATGAATCCTAACCAATTGTTAGACCTAGCAGCAGACTAATGCTCTAGACCGGACACAATTAATCGCATAAAGAGTAGTTTCTATTGGAGTCTAATTAACCTATAGGCCGGATCAGGCTTCTAGCTATTAATTAGGTTCAACTTCCTCTGTCTCGTATCTATCTCAGCTCTCGCATATTAATAAGATAACTACAAGGGTTGTTATAATTACTGGCCAAATAATTAAAACATTTGAAGGACAGGAATTGAACTGTTGCAGTTAACAAAATTTATTCGAAGAATCACATAGCAGAATTTAAGAAATAGGTTCGCTTCCCAACCCGGGAAGCTAAAATAGTTACTCGCTCATCGTTACAAAAACAACGATAACAGAGAAGGAATGCATTAAATAAATTAAAGTAAGGGTAAGAGGTAACTCCAGTTTAGAAGTTCACTCCGGATTCTCGCTTCAACTTCGTCTTGCGTTGCCCCCGACTGCTAACTTTATTCCTGTAAACTGGCGTGTGATAGGAAAATAAAATGATAAGTAGAGTGTTTGTGTTACGTGGGATTTTAATGGAGTGGATGGGTGATGATTTTTGATAGAGGGAATGAAGTGAATGGAGTGCGAGCGAGAGCGAGGGAGTGTGGCAAATGATTTGGGTCGATGGATGATGGATGCGTGGGTGAATGGATCCCTTTTAGCAACCAGAGTGTGGGTTTATATAGGCTGAGGAAATGAGAAGCAGACAACGGAGAAGTGACAGGGTGAATCAAGATGGCGGTGGAGTTGGTAAGCAGATCTGTGAAAATCTCAGTCAGAGATTTCATTTATATCGGGCAGAGCAATTGATTGCAGACAGAGATTTAATTTATGATCCGCAACAGGAATTGATTGCAGAGCCGGCGTCACGCGTGCACAAATTAAGGTGGGCGCCGAAGGAGTCTGCAATTAATGAAGGAGCAGTTCGAGTGCGGCGCCGAAAGAAGAAGGAAGAAGAATCGCGTCTGAATTTGGTGCGTGTCCGCGTCCTGTCCTCGCCAAGCTCGCGCGGTTCTTCATTGTCGTCCGCGTCCAATGATGCGGTCGTGCTCGCAAGCGTCCGCCTCTCGACCGCGCCAAACTAGGCGGTTGTGCCTTGTCCGCCTCTGTGATCGCGCCAAACCAGGCGGTTGCGGCTGTGGTCCGCCTTTGTGACCGCCCGAAACCAAGCGGGCATAATGTTCTCTATTTTTCACGCAATGTTCAAGCTGGTCCAGCTTCTTCGTTATAAGTCCGTTTAACTCGCCGTTTGTTGCGTTGGAAAGCTCATGAGATCATCTATCCATTAATATGGCTTTTTCCTACATTTAACACATAAAATATATCAATTCATATCAAAACATAAATCTAGGAAACTCGTAAGATAAGTGAGAAATATTACTTAAAATACTGCAAATTATAGGGTAATTAAACCCTTAAAAGTCTATATATTTCGCACTTATCAAACTTCCTCACACTTATCTTTTGCTTGTCCTCAAGCAAATAAAGAACAAACTTTCTCTAAGGTTACAGTATCAAACTCCGGGATTCAACAATCGTGGAAGGAAATCAAGCTAAATGGCAATCAAAAGAATAATCCTGCTCTTAGATGTAGGTTTTTGTAAACAGTGAAACAGAAAATTTTTAATAAGAGCATGGATAAGTTAGATTGTAAAAATTGAACATAGATTAGCTCGGAACCTTCCACCAATTTCTTTTCTCTAACCTTTGGATGACAAGGGGTGTGAAGTAACACCTTATTCCGTGATACCTTTCAACACCACATACTCATGATCAAAATATGAAAAATTGCGACAATCATTCAGCATTAAGAGTTTTGCATGTTCATTTTTTTTTTCTTGTTTGCACAATTTGTTTCATCCCCCAGACTTTTCTCTTCACCCATGTAGCGGCTTTGGGCCTTCTATCCCAGATCACAAGACCTTAGGTAGATGGGTGATGAGGCACCCCAAGGACTTAATAACCGAATGAACGAGGCCTGTTTTGGTTCAGAAAACTTCATTATATGATCAGAGGAGTACCTTGCCTTATCCTTTCCATACCAAACTTTCACTTAGTTCCATGATTGCCAAGCTAAGGTAGCTCAATTTCCACAATCAGCTTATCCACCAGATTTCAGTGAAAATAAATTTAATTTTTGAAGAAAGAATTGATACATACAAACAACGTCAAGCAGAACGATTCTTGAGGTTGTCATCAGGCTCGATTTCAAAAACTTCCACAAAAAATTTTAGCCCGAAAATTCAACATGTATTGGCCTTTAGAGAAGCTTACTATCATAATTAGAGAACAATAAAAATCAAGTGTGGCATTAGGTACTACTGGCATATTTTCAGGGAAAGGTCAAAACTTCCTCACACTTAAGAGGAGCAATGTCCTCATTGTTCATAAAATAATCAAGAAAAGACCTTTCACAATATGCTAGACTCATGAAGGATTCATTTAGGACGCTATGGACTTAATCAGTTAAAGCACGTGTGGCTGAACATAAATATTAAAAATAAGGGAACCGAGACTCCCCTGATATCGTGAGATTGAGGAAGGTGCCCTTCCTCACACTTAAAGCATTGGCGGTGGGGTCGATGTTCCTCACACTTGAGTCTAAGCAAGGGTTCAGCTTGGAGTGATTGCAACAAACGGTTTACCTACACACACTGTCAAATACCAAAATAACGCTAGGAAGCGTTGCGTTAATAGCACAGGTACATTACCCCTTCCTCTTCTTCTCTTCTTCTTTTTTTTATATATATATATATATATATATACTATATATTAGAGAGAAATATGCGTAGCTTTAAAACATGAATTGAAAATTACCCCTGGGTTGCCTCCCAGTCAGCTGCCCTCTTTATAGTCATTGGCTGGACTTTGTGAAGTAGCTAACCTGCAATTGGATCTTTAAGAGATATTTCATATGTAGCAGCTTGATCCAGTGTAGTACCCAGAAATTTCTTGACTCTTGACCCATTGACTTTAAATGTTTCCCCCTTTGCATTGGCGAGTTCAATCGCACCGAATGGGGAAATGCTAATAATAGGGTAAGGTCCTGACCAGTATGATTTCAGCTTACCTGGGAAGAATCTGAGCCTGGAGTTGAAAAGCAGGACTTGGTCCCCCACCTTAAGTTCTCGATTGGCAATCATCTTGTCATGCCAGCGCTTGGTACGTTCCTTATATATTACAGCATTCTCGTAAGATTCGTTCCTGAGTTCCTCCAACTCTGTCAACTGGAACTTGCGTTTATCACCGGCTTGCTGTAGGTCAAAATTAAGAGCTTTCAAGGCCCAATATGACTTGTATTCTAATTCCACAGGCAAGTGGCATGCCTTCCCAAAAACCAACTTGTAGGGAGACATGCCAATTGGTGTCTTGAAAGCAGTGCGGTAGGCCCAGAGCGCTTCATCTAATCTAAGTGACCAATCCTTACGAGAAGAGTTCACCGTCTTTTGTAAGATCCACTTGAGCTCTCGGTTTGTCACTTCGGCCTGCCCATTTGTTTGAGGATGGTAGGGTAAGGCAACCTTATGTCGAACCCCATACTTCTTTAATAGTGCTTCAAACTGGCGGTTACAGAAATGGGAGCCACCGTCACTGATTATGGCTCGAGGAACGCCGAATCGAGTGAAAATATTTTTCTTCAGGAACTTCACAACAGTTTTAGCATCATTAGTAAACAGGCAAGGGCTTCCGCCCATTTTGAAACATAATCAACAGCTACTAAGATGTAAAGATTACCGAAAGAGTTTGGGAAGGGACCCATAAAATCAATACCCCAGACGTCAAATAGCTCAACTTCTAACATGTTATTCAGTGGTAGCTCATTCCGACGAGATAGATTACCTTGCCTTTGACACCGATCACATGTCGAAACAAAAGCATGACAATCCTTGTGAAGGGTGTTCCAGAAAAAACCTGATTCTAGTATTTTTGCGGCGGTTCGAGTGGCGCCATGATGTCCACCGGCTTCTCTGGAATGGCAATGGAGGAGAATGTTTCTGACCTCTGACTTCTGGACACATCTCCTAATGATTCCATCTGCACAGACTTTAAACAGATAAGGGTCATCCCAAAAATAATGTTTGACAATGGAAAAGAACCTCTTTCTCTGCTGATAAGTCATATCAGCTGGAACAATCTTCCTAACAAGGTAGTTAGCGATATCAGCAAACCATGGATCCTCAACATCTTCTGCTGCAAATGCTGACTCATCGGGAAGGACTCGTTGATGGGAGTCCCATCATCAGATGCCTCCATTCTGGACAGATGATCAGCTACCACATTTTGTGTTCCCTTTGTCCCTGATCTCAATATCAAATTCTTGCAATAGGAGAATCCACCTAATTAACCTGGGTTTTGACTCTGCCTTAGCAAACAAATACTTAAGAGCAGAGTGGTCAGTATGCACAATAATTTTACCACCCAGTAAATAAGATCGAAACTTATCTAGAGCAAAAACTACAGCTAGTAATTCTTTTTCTGTGGTCGCATAATTTTTCTGGGCATCATTTAAAGTTCGACTTGCATAATATACTACCCGAAGAATTTTATCAATCTTCTGACATAACACGGCTCCCACAGCGTAATCACTAGCGTCACACATTATCTCAAAAGGGAGTGACCAATCAGGAGACACAACGACAGGTGCAGAAATTAGCTTTTCTTTTAATAAATTAAAAGCTTTCAGACATTCTTCAGAAAAATGGAACTTAACATCCTTTGCCAGTAGATCACACAGAGGTTTAGAGATTTTAGAAAAATCTTTGATGAATCTTCTATAAAAACCTGCGTGTCCAAGAAAACTACGAATATCTCTAACAGAAGATGGTGGTGGGAGCTTTTCAATTACCTCGACTTTAGCCCGGTCTACCTCAATACCTTTTGAAGAAATTTTGTGGCCCAGGACGATTCCTTCTCGAACCATGAAGTGGCATTTTTCCCAATTTAACACCAGATTGGTTTCTTCACACCTGGACAGCACAAGATCAAGGTTTTCTAGACAGGATTCAAATGTTAGACCATAAACAGAAAAATCGTCCATAAAAACCTCAATGCACTTCTCAATATATTCAGCAAAGATGGCCATCATACAACGTTGAAACGTGGCAGGAGCATTACATAATCCAAATGGCATTCTTTTATAACTATAGGTTCCATACGGACAGGTAAAAGTTGTCTTATCCTGATCCTCAGGAGCTATAGGGATTTGAAAATAACCTGAAAAGCCATCCAGAAAGCAGTAGTAGTCATGTCCAGCTAGTCTTTCCAACATTTGATCAATGAAAGGTAATGGAAAATGGTCCTTACGAGTGGCGTCATTTAACTTTCTATAATCAATACAAACCCGCCATCCTGTAGTGGGGCGCTGGGTAATCAGCTCACCCTTTTCATTAGGAACCACAGTTATTCCTCCTTTCTTTGGTACTACCTGAACTGGACTTACCCATTTACTGTCTGAAATAGGGTAAATAATGCCTGCATCGAGTAGTTTGATTACCTCTTTCTTAACTACCTCTTTTAGGACTGGGTTAAGACGCCGCTGAGGCTGAGCCAATGGTCGGTAGTTATCTTCCATATAGATTCGGTGAGAACACAACTGAGGGCTGATTCCTTTAATATCTGCTATCGACCAACCAATAGCTGATGTATGATTGCGCAATACCTCCAGTAGTTGCTTCTCTTGAGTTCCTGTCAAGTCAGAAGAGATTATAACAGGTAATTCCGATGGTTCATTCAGAAAAGAATATTTCAAGTGAGAGGGAAGGGGTTTCATCTCCACTGTAGGAGGTTTCTCAATAGATGGTCTTGGCCGGTCAGCACTTCGCTCGACTTTCTCAAATTGCTGCTGGTACTTGTGGAAGTGTGGCCGCCTTTTGTTTAACTCTTCAGCCATGAGGGCCATATCTGGATCCTCATCATCAGCTTCACAAGATGCCATAAGACATCTTTCCAGGATTTCCTCCTCTTCTTGCTTAAAATAGTTTCCTGCACTAAAGAGTCAACAACATCTATTGCAAAGCAGGATTGAACAGTGGCAGGACGCTTCATGTTGCGTGTCATGTCGAAAACAACCTGCTCATCATGAAATCTTAGAATAATCTTACCACATCAATGAGAGTGCGGGCAGTTCTCATAAACGGTCTGCCCAAAATTAGTGGTACATCTGTATCTTCCTCCATATCAATGATGATAAAATCAGCAGGGAAAATAAATTTATCAATAGAAACTACCAGGTCCTCAACTTTTCCTTTAGGATAAATTATGGAACGGTCTGCTAGTTGTAACTGAACAGAAGTGGGCACATTGACCTACACCTAATTTCTTGAAAATAGATAAAGGCATCAAATTAATACTTGCTCCTAAATCACATAAACCGTTACCACAATCCACCTTCTCGATAGCGCATGGAATGATGGGAAGACCTGGATCTCCTAACTTGGGTGGCAGTTTCTTCAGGAGAACTGCAGATACTCTTTCTGTCAATTTGACTGTGTCAGACTCTAGCAAAGAACGCCTGTTAGACAAAATATCCTTCATAAATTTAGCATACATAGGCATTTGAGACAAAGCATCAGAAAAAGGGATGTTAATAGTTAATTTCTTAAAGATATTAAGAAATTTCCCATATTGCTCGTCCATGTTCTTTTTCTTTAGTCTGTTAGGGAATGGAATAGGAGGATTATAAGAGAGTTGAGAGGTTTAATAGTGAGAGATTCAGGAGACTCCTTCTCCTTGGGATTTGTTGTTTCCTCCACTTCAGGTTGAGATTCAGCTGGCTTATTAAAATCTTCTTCAATTCTGGAACATCAGAAACTAGTTCCTTGCCGCTTCTCAGAGTTACTGCTTTTGCATGCTCCCTTGGGTTAGGGTCAGGCTGACTGGGAAGTGACCCCGTCGGTCGCTGTGCCAGCTGTTGTGAAATTTGACTCATTTGCCTCTCTAGCTTAGGTTGATAGAAGCTTGATCAGCGTTTTAGCGGCTTGTTCAGAAAGTTTGCTTCTATTTCGGCAAACCTGGAGTTTGTAGTTTGGCCTTGTTTAAGGATTTCTGCCAGCATATTCTCAATTTTACCACCCTCCTTGAGAATTTTGGGATTGCTCCTGCTGTCTAAAGTAAGGTGGTCTATTTTGGTTGAACCCAAAATTACCTATAGACTGATCATTACCCCTCCATGGAGGTTGTTGATTGTTCCTCCAATTATTCTGATTGAAATTGTTAGGATAAGGGTTACCTGGTCTGTGTTGATCGATTTTAACTCTTCGGGGTTACCTGCATAGCTAGGACCTTCACAGTTGAACGTTTCGTGGGCTCCTCCACAATTCTCACAGCAAGGATTCAGGAAAGGCGAAGAAGTAGCTGCCTTCGCGGTTTGCTGTTGCGTCTGGTTTACAGCTAACTTCTCCACAACTTTAGTAAGAGCTGTAGTTGAGCGGATGATCCTGTGGGGGAATATTATACATACCTGCTTTTGGCTCACCTCTCCCCTTGTTCTTGCACCACTGTCTGGTACTAGCGGTCATGGTGTCCAAAAGCTCCATCGCTTCATCCCCAGTTCTTGCCATAAAGTTTCCTCCAGATGAGGAACTTAGTACCATCTTGTTTGAATCGTTCAATCCCTTAAAGAACGACAGTACTAGTTCTTCGCTACTCATACCATGGTGTGGGCATTGAATCTGCAGCTCCTTGAATCTATCCCAAGAGTCATACAGGGACTCACCTGGTTCTTGACAAAAGTTTGTGATTTCAGCGATCTTCTCCCTTGTCTTTGACGGTGGATAGTACTTCGCCAGGAACTTGTTTGCCAAGTCAGCCCAAGTGTGGATGCTACCCGGTTGCAGACTCCTTAGCCACCTGGACGCTCCGTCTTTCAGAGAATAGGGGAACAGCTGTAGACGAATGCGCTCATTCAGGTTCCCCGTCTTGTTGAATGTATTGCAGAAGTCCAGGAATGCAGAGATGTGGTGTGGGGCATCATCTGAGTCAAGCCCGCTGAATTGTCCCTGGTGGTACAAAGTGGTGATGAAGCTCGTCTTGAATTGCCAGGCGTCGAGCTCAGCTTGCGTCACTTGAGGGAGGACGATAGCAGAGGATCGTCCTTCTACTGATGGTTGCTGGTACTCCCCCAGAGTTTGTCTGGTCGTCATGGCAAACTGCAATTGTCGCCTGCTGTGGAGAACTCTTTCGATTTCTGGCTGAAATTCAGCTATAGGTTCTCCTGCAGATCGAGTCCGACGCATAAGAGACGAGTTGGTATGAATATGGAAAAACTAGATTAACTATATACGTGGCAAAAATAAAGAGAAAATATCAAAAAAATAAAAAAAATAAAGAATGAAAAATTTAACTTATCCCAATTAAATAATAATTGTCAATTAACCGTGCCGGAGGTCCCCGGCAACGGCGCCAAAAACTTGATGGAGAAATATGTGACTACTTCTACCACATAGGCAGTGTACCTATCGTTTTGCGGGTATAGTGATTAAATGGGGTTGTCGATCTCAGGGACCTCGTACAATTAATTGACAAATATTTGATTAACTGGAATTAAGTTAAACTAAAGAAAACAGGAAATATCACTTTTTCGGTTTTGATTATTGATTAAAAAGAAACTAAACTACAAGGAAAATAGAACAATTTAAAAGGTAAATAAACAGAGGGATTTAAAGAGTGGTGAATGTGATAAATAGAAAAGCGCACCCCGGGTTGTTTGCTTACCTATTCCTTTTATATCTGTTACTAAATTCTTCCTTTAATTTTACTGCAATAACTCAGAAACTTTAATTAATTCATTAACGACTAAGTATAATGAATCCTAACCAATTGTTAGACTAGCAGCAGACTAATGCTCTAGACCGGACACAATTAATCGCATAAAGAGCAGTTTCTATTGGAGTCTAATTAACCTATAGGCGGATCAGGCTTCTAGCTGTTAATTAGGTTCAACTTCCTCGTCTCGTTATCTATCTCAGCTCTCGCATATTAATAAGATAACTACAAGGGTTGTTTACTAATTACTGGCCAAATAATTAAAACATTTGAAGGACAGGAATTGAACTGTTGCAGTTAACAAAATTTATTGAAGAATCACATAGCAGAATTCAAGAAATAGGTTCGCTTCCCAACCCGGGAAGCTAAAATACTTACTCGCTCATCGTTACAAAAACAACGATAACAGAGAAGGAATGCATTAAATAAATTAAAGTAAGGGTAAGAGGTAACTCCAGTTTAGAAGTTCACTCCGGATTCCTCGCTTCAACTTCGTCTTGCGTTGCCCCGACTGCTAACTTTATTCCTGTAAACTGGCGTGTGTAGGAAAATAAAATGAAAAGTGAGTGTTGTGTTACGTGGGATTTAATGGAGTGGATGGGTGATGATTTTGATAGAGGGAATGAAGTGAATGGGAGTGCGAGCGAGAGCAGGGAGTGTGGCAAATGATTTGGGTCGATGGATGATGGATGCGTGGGAATGGATCCCTTTTAGCAACCAGAGTGTGGGTTTATATAGGCTGAGGAAATGAGAACACAACGGAGAAGTGACAGGGTTAATCAAGATGGCGGTGGAGTTGGTAAGCAGATCTGTGAAAATCTCAGTCAGAGATTTCATTTATATCGGGCAGAGCAATTGATTGCAGACAGAGATTTAATTTATGATCCGCAGCAGGAATTGATTGCAGAGCCGGCGTCACACGTGCACAAATTAAGGTGGGCGCCGAAGGAGTCTGCAATTAATGAAGGAGCAGTTCGAGTGCGGCGCCGAAAGAAGAAGGAAGAAGAATCGCGTCTGAATTTGGTGCGTGTCCGCGTCCTGTCCTCGCCAAGCTCGCGCGGTTCTTCATTGTCGTCCGCTCCTCGTCCGCGTCCAATGATGCGGTCGTGCTCGCAAGCGTCCGCCTCTCGACCGCGCCAAACCAGGCGGTTGTGCCTTGTCCGCCTCTGTGATCGCGCCAAACCAGGCGGTTGCGGCTGTGGTCCGCCTTTGTGACCGCCCGAAACCAAGCGGGCATAATGTTCTCTATTTTTCACGCAATGTTCAAGCTGGTCCAGCTTCTTCGTTATAAGTCGTTTAACTCGCCGTTTGTTGCGTTGGAAAGCTCATGAGATCATCTATCCATTAATATGGCTTTTTCCTACATTTAACACATAAAATATATCAATTCATATCAAAACATAAATCTAGGAAACTCGTAAGATAAGTGAGAAATATTACTTAAAATACTGCAAATTATAGGGTAATTAAACCCTTAAAAGTCTATATATTTCGCACTTATCAAGAATCCTGGGTTGATTAACATATTTCAGGACATTAGTGACAGCTTAGTCATCACGAGGGATTTTTTCGTAATTTTCAGGGCTCCTAAGTCATCTTGTAAACTTTCTATCTCGTCCGAAAATGACTCAAATCAACTCGGAATGCTTTAAAATTTTAACACATGATAAAGGTTGACATTTAGAACATTATGGATTTGGAATTTTGAATTTTTGAATTTCCAATAATTTCCTAGTAATTTCTAAACATATCTAACAAAAAATTGAATTTTAAAAAATATTACTTTATCCAAAATACCAATTTTTCCTTAGAAAAATCAGAAATATCTTCCTTTACATGTTGGTAAAAGTTCATAGTCAAATTCCTTCGGGAGTCACCTAACCAAATCCCTGTAAACTTCGGTTTTTAACGAGTTTAATTACTCCATCTTTAGTGTTGTCTATATAAAGAGCCTTATTCCTTGATTAAATCAGATCACCAAGAACCCTAAGTCACCAGAACTCCCAACGGTCTCAAAGTTCCCACATTTTGAACTCCCGAGGCCCGATCAAAAACCGAAAGTTCACCGAAATCACCACTAAAACAAGTTTTCCAACTCCCATTGCCACTGAAATCATCAAACCTTCATCAAAACACCACCAAAACATGAAGAATATCACCATTTACCAAGGGTCAGAAGCTCTGGCTGAACTGAATCCGGAACAAAGCTTCTGAAGATTCCCGACGTGGTGGATCACATTAACCCCTAATGTAAAGTAAGTTAGATCTCAGGTTTTCTAACTCCTTTCGAGTTAATTAACTCTTTGTTAAAATATGGGATAGAACCAACCTTTACTGGCTCCCGAGTTGCCGTTTATTTACGGCTTTTTCCAATAACTTGTTCATTAAGTTTCGGTATTAATTCAAAGTCAAATGGAGATCTATCAATTAACGTGTTTAGAATCTTTCAGGCTGCACACCCATAAAATTTGAGCCAAAACACCACTGGGAACCACCCGAACCCACCATTTGAGGGCGGTCCGCACCGACGGACGCAATGTCCAGGGTCCCAGACGTCCTGTAGTAAGCCCGGACGCCCCCGGACGGTGGCGGGACTTTAGTTTTTGCGTTTTAAAGGTTTTTCAACATGTCTAGGCCCACGGACGCCCTATCCATGGCCCCAGACATTTCAAATTTTTTTTCTGCAATTTTGACTAGTCTGTACAACTAGCTTAATTAGGGTCTGTAGGTTCAAACAATAGGTCTATGGCCATGGAAAGTTTTAAAATCTGACTTAATTCGACCTCCTAATTTGGTTACTTTCAATTTCCACTTTAATTTTCAGTCAAAAAATGTAAAAAAAATAAAACCCGCACACTTAAGGTAAACTGACTCTATAACAAGCCGTAAATATCATATGTAGAGGAAAAATGATTTAGAAGGGTAGTTAACTGCCATGGAGCAGAAATATAAGGTCATCTATAATGCCATGGAATCCAAGTATGCACTATTATTGAGGAATTGAAAAAAAAATCAATCTCCAAGGGATAGATCACCAAGATCAAGAGAAACCTACATGAAAATATGTTAACCATGACTGTATCAAAATTGACTCCATCAGAGCTCAAGGTTCTCAAGTACATATAGAGGAAGCTTCCTCGAATATCAACTTGCTGCAAAATTCAAGAGGCCTTTGAAGAGAATCGAGTGCATAGAGAAAGCCAAAAAACCAGCTGGTTTTGACTACTTCTCAATGGGATCTTATCCCTTTGTTGAGTTCCCCCCCCCAAAGCTGAAGCTGCCGACACTAGCTCTCTACAAGGTTCCTCCGACCCATAAATTCATTTAGCTATGTTTGACATGGAAATGTCTATCCAGAGGCTCATTGACATGAAAAAGGCCAAGGTTTATGCAAGCTATTTGAATGAAATCCCTCAATTTTGGTACCCCCTTCAAAAGATGAGAACCAAGACTTATGAGGAAGTTTTTGAAGATTTTCCACACCATTTCAAGTATGCTAGAATCTCGAAGTCACCATAGCCGATCTTGCAAGAACTCAACAGACATGGAGTGAATTGATGTCTAACTTCATCAAATGATGGAGGATGAAGGCTGATGTTATGCCTACTAAGATGGATGAGCAAGAACAGATCCATATGATCGTAGATAATATGCATAAGTAGTACACCAATAAGCTAAGATGCACTTACTACCTCAATTTTGTCATGCTGATGGGATAGATAAGAATCATGGTCACAAAGGCGAGCTAAAGCTAGGTTAACCTAAAGCCAAGGGTGTGGATATCAAAACATTTTTGGTTGAACCAACCAAAGCAGCCCCAGTTTCATACCAGGCATATATTATGTAGCAACCTAGAGTTTCTAGGAAGATTACTGAAAGATCATAGAGGAAAGACAACAGATCTCGCCCTATCATCTTAATCCTGCATGTATGTATTCATTTATCCTATTTTTGTTCTGAAGATTCTCCCTAAGTTACCTGGTCCTACAAGCGGCGAATGAGACAAAGTTTGAGAGAGAATTAGAGAGAGAGAGAGAGAGAGAGAGAGAGAGTTCTGAAGTATTGAAGTTTTGATCGCATGTTAATTGCCTTGGATGAACCCTTATTTATAGTTTTTTCCTTACATTTTCCCCTTCTTTGCCAAGCTGTCATTTCATTATTTGAATCCAATTGCGCCCACGTATTCCTCTTTTTAGGTACTTTGATTCTAGCTATGTTTTGCTTCATGCTTAAGCAATAAATGTGTAAAACACCAATTAAGCTCAAAACTAGAGGAAAACTAGATAGAGTAGACAAATGAGCATGACAAGTGTTAATACAACATATGAAATATACCCCTAGAACATGCTCATTGGGACACTCATCAGTCAGCGCCTTAGAGCAGCTTGACAACATCCAATCCTCATTATAGAAAGTCAGCGCCTTAGAATAGCTCTGCATGATCCAAACAATTTCAATAAAGGTAGTCGGTGCCTTCAATTAGCCTGACAATTCCAAAATGCTCTCACAGGTAGCCAGCGCCTTAGAACAACTCAACACAACCAAGTGATTTCTGATGAAAGCTCGAGGCAGGGAGCAAAAACTTCAAGGTCGGGCAAAATTTTAGGATGTCACTCAAGCATCAGCTATGCTTTTCATCTTCATTTCAAAGTCTAGTTGACGGGGGATAATCTGTTATATCCAAAATTTTGACCCTCGTGAAAAACTCTAGTGCACAAATGTGAAGGCAAGGGCAGAATGGTCAAAACACACAAGGTCGGAATTTTTCAAAGATACTCACGGGAGTTTCTACTTTCATATATGACTTGTTCTTCATCTCAAGATAGCTTTAAACACCATAGCCATTATGAAAGGTATTACATAATGATTTTATTACTGAAATATAGCTTTTAATGTAGCTTTTATTTCATATTATAAGCTAATTTCCTTAATAATTAACATATGGAATTGCCTTAAAATAGAAAAAAGGCCTTCAAACATTGAAATAAAATTTTCACATGGTTAACATGGTTACACACAATTTTCAAACATTCTTGCAATTTTAAAGGGAAATTCAAACATTCTTGTATTTTTCTCAATCCTTTGGAAAATATCTAAATCAGGTCAAAATGTAATGAAATTTTAACACATGATCAGAGATAATATTTACTGAATAACCCCGTTAGAATTTCAAAATTTTGAATTTTCAATAATTAGTTATGAATTATGAATGGTGCCAGATTGTAATATTTTTATCAAATCGGTTATTTATAAAAATAACTTGATTCCAACTCTCAAAGTTCCTAAAAATCATCCTTTACCTATGGTTAAAATTTCTTGATTTAATTATACGTAAAGGTCAGTCAGAAAAATCAGATTATCTTAAAACCTATAAAGGTTTTTGGTAAAAAAATTACTTTATCAATTGGTCATGATTTTCCTATAAAACCAGACCTTCCCAAACAACCTAAGAGATTCATAACATTCCTAAGGGCAGAAATCAAGTCTTCCAACTTACCTCCCATGTGTTCCAACCCTGTCAAATCAAAACTTTGCCGAAATTGCCTCAAAATCACTAAAATCTCCAACCTTCCTCTTCCAACAAAGTTCCAAGCATCCAAACAAAACAAACTAGAAGCAAAACATGGTGAACATCACAAGGAACAAGGGGTGAGAAACTAGAAGTTGTTGCCCAACTGGAGGACAGTCGACAAACCGATCAAAGAATCCCGTCAATCAAGGACGACAACTTGGAGCTTTCAAAACAGGTTAGAGATTATCAAATCATAAACATACAAACTTCACACACTTTCCACATCAATCACTGGAAAAACTCAACTACGGATTATTTATTTTTAGGTTTATTAGCTTTATGTGTTTACTTGTTTACCAAGTTTTGTGTTATTTTTTAATCCAAATTGAAAACATTCAATCTCTAATGTACTTAAAATTTTTTAGGCTACACACCCATAAAATTTGAGCCAAAAACACCGTTGGAGACCATGTCAACACCACCGTCATGTGGTTGTTCGGCCCATAGACGGCGTTTCCATGACCATAGATGTCCTGTCCGAGACCCTAGACCACCCACAGACCGTATCAAAAAATAAAAATCTGAATTTAATGTTAAGTTTCCGTTTAAGTCCGAGCCCACTGACACCATGTCCGCAGCCCTGGACATCTCAAAATGTTCATGTTTTGTAATTTTGCACTTTTTATTTAATTAGATAGATTAGGGTTCGTGGTCATGTACATTAGGTTTGTGGTTACGAACAGAAGTAAATTTTGACTTGATTCGGCTCCTGAAACTTTGAATCCAGCAAAGCTATTTTACCAGGCCCTTGAACCCGAACTCTTACATTTCCAAGTTTACTTAGGTAAAAACTTAGGAGGCGAGTCATTTAGGTTTGAATAATTATAAAGTCACAACATAGTTGTTAAACTTAGGTTATAAGTGGATCTAGAACCTAATCAGATTCTAATCAACCCAATTAACATAGGATATGGTTCAAAAATCATGGGCTCACAGTTCCACATCTACTCATATCCCTTCTGACCTTATAAAAAGTATCCCCCTCTATAAAACCCCTACTAAACCTACTGCCTATCTTCCTAAAAAATCCTCCACTTCTTCTACCCAAACACCATTACCACAACTAGAATCAAATCCTAAAACTGTTATAACCCAAGATTGGTTATATTTTAGTTTCGTCACTAGTGGGTCTTCATTATTGTATTCTGAATTTAGGACATGGAAGTCCTTATTAAAGAAGCCGGGGACAAGAGGTCTTTTCCCCCCATCCGTTTTATTTCTGGTGAGATTAATCTCACAATATTTCCCTTCCATTAATTTATTTATTTCCCTCATTTATTACCCTCTCTTCTAATCACGTTCTCACGACTCCCCCTCACTCTGTCAGTTTTGAATCTCGTCAGTACGCTCCTCCTCCCTTGCTCTCTTTCTCTCTCTCAGATACGCTCAATCAAGCGCTCAGCCTTGCAAGTGTTGTTTTGCAATCCAAGTTCTACTGTGGGTTTCGCCGCCGTTGCGAATTGCTGGTCCGTTCGAGGTAGGCGTGACAGATTCCTCTTTCTTTAATCCGCTGGTTCCGGTATTTTCCCGTTCTGATTTCCTCGACAATCTGATTGTGATTCAGCGATTCTTCTCGACTCCTTCATCGGGTTCATCTGCTGTGGACTGCTCTGTAATCTGTAGACAGATCAGGTGAGGGTTTTGATTCCGTTTTCGTTTCAGATTTTGGGTTGTGGACATTTCTGATTGTGGTGTTCGTTCTCTGCTCGTTTGAGTTTTCAGTGGCTGTCTGATTGCATTTCTGGGTCTGCGTTCTGCTGTGTCTGCGTTGGAGCGATCGTTGTCCATATTCGAAGAGATCCTCTGTTGTAATTGAGGTAGGTGGCTTATGGATTCGGCTTGTGTGTTCAGCCTTGGGAGTTGCGTTTCGGTTCTGAGTTTTAATGTGTTTTTGCTTGCAATTGTGGTTGCGATTGTCTGTTTGATGATGTTTAATGCTTACAAACCCCCAAGGTTGTTTTTCTGAAAACTATATTGTTTTGACAGTGTTTTGATGCTTCTGTTCTGTGTGAAATCGCCTCTGTTCTCTGTATTTTTCGGCATGTCCGAACTTCTGTCCGAGCTTTGAAGTTCGGACACAGCCTTCTGCATTCTCTGATTTTGCTTCGACTTGTGTCCGACTTTGAAGTTCGGACTCTGGGCTTCGACTGTGTCCGAACATTGATGTGGACACAAGTTCGGACTCTCCACGTCTGTTTTCCGAAGAACGTCCGAACATCCGTCCGAACTTGGATGTTCGGACACCTCTGACTCTCCATCTGTTTTAAGGTTCGACTTGTGTCCGAACTTTGAAGTCCGGACACAAGTTCGGACATCTGTCTGGTTTTGCCTTCTGAGTCTCGACTTGTGTCCGAACATTGATGTCCGGACACAAGTTCGGACAGGCTACTGTTTTGACCATAACTTGCTCGTTTGAGCTCCGTTTTGACTTCTGTTTGCGGGGTTGGATTCCCCTTCTGATTTCCAAGCTATCTATGAGCTTTCTGGTGCCTTTGGTGCACATATGCTTATCTGTATTTAAGCTTCTGTTTTGGGACCTAGTTATCTCTGTGTCTGAGCCTTTGGATGGCTGGTTACGCTGTCTCGTAGCGCGCTATGTAGGATCCTTCTGTTCACGGGTGATGTTCCCCGTTCTGTTCACGGGTGTTTACACCTGTTCTGTTTACGAGTGAGGTTTCCTCGTTCTGTTCACGAGCTGGTTGCTCGTTCTGTCTGTATGCTGTGATCGCTAGTGTCCCACTCTGTTTTCTGCTTCTGTCAGCTTCTGCTCTGTTTAGTCCCTTAATGATTGGACTTCTGTTTCTGATTTCTGATATATTTGTGGATTCTTGACTCCTTCTGATTTGATAACATTCTGTAAATGTTTTGAGCATGCTGGTTGATGAAGTTGGTCATCTACTGGGCATAGTTGTGTGCTCATTCCCCTACTTCTAACGCTTTTGCAGATTGATTAGCGAGGATCGTCTCCCCTCAGCTTCTGGAGTTTAGTGCTTTGTTTTTAGCTTCTTTTGAGACTTTGTATTGATTTGAGCCTTTGGGCATCTTTGTTAGCTTCCGCTTTGATATTAGTTTGGTGGGTTCTGTAATGACTTTTGGGGATGTTTTAACATCTCTTGTTTACTTTATTTAAGTATTCCGTTTGGGCCTTATTTGACTATCTGTTTAAGTTCGTTTATTAGAGCCTTGCGTTATTATGTAATAATACGCGGCGTGTAATACCCCTAACTCCTAGGCCAGTGTTTGGGGGTGTTACATTTAGTGGTATCAGAGCTCTGGGTTCTAATCTGCTGGGATTTTAAGTTAGCCAGTCAGTCAGAAATGTCAGTGTTAGTGTCGAGTCTAACTGCTGCTGTTGGACTTTCAGAATGCCGCCAAGGAGAGCGAATAACCCTCCAGGGAATGTTGATGCTGTTCAGCAATTCATGACGCAGCTCATGCAGACCATGGCTGCAGGGGGCGGTCCAGCTGGAGGAGGACCAGCTGGCGGAGCAGGCCCGGCTGGGGCAGATGCTGGAGGGAGGAATGTGAAGGCGCTTCAGGAGTTCATGAAGCTGAAGCCGCCATCGTTCGATGGGGCAGGAGATCCCCAGGAGGCCAGCCACTGGTTGTCAGAGGTGGAGGATTTACTTCGGGTGATGGGCTCTGAGGAGGAGCAGAAGGTCGACTTCGCCACCTTTCTGTTCAAGGCCGAAGCCAAGGAGTGGTGGAGGTCAGTGATGGGGAAGTTCCCACAGCCTTGGACGTGGGAGCAGTTCACTGGGGAGTTCAACAAACAGTTCTACCCCGACGTCTACAAGGATCAGCGCATCCTGGAGTATAACCGGCTACGCCAGGGCCGGGACATGAGCGTGAGGAGTACGTCCGCAAGTTTATCAGCCTGTCTAAGTTTGCACCTGAGCCTGACGAGCATAGGAAGGCCAGGAAGTTTGAGAGTGGCCTGAGGCCGGACATCCGATCTGCTGTGACGCCGCTGCGTCACAAGACCTTCAGGGACGTTGCTGATGTCGCCCTGCTGGTAGAGGCCGACTTGAGAGGTCGCCAGTCTGGAGGGAAGGACCAGAAGAGGAAGCAGAGGTCCGATGACAGTGATAGGAGGGATCAGTCTGCTTCTCAGAAGAAGCAGTCTACTGGAGACCGCTCTGGGGACCGTTCGCGAGACAGAGGTGGTTCGTCTTCATCAGCTCCCGCTCCGAAGTGCCAGGTCTGTGGCAAGTTTCACAGAGGCCAGGACTGCTACAGGAAGTCTGGAGCCTGCTTCAAGTGTGGATCCATGGGCATAGGATTGCTGATTGCCCTCAGGCTGAGAGGAGCAGAGGTAGCTCTGGAGGTGGAGCTGGAGGATCTACATCTGGGTCTAGATCGAGACCGGGCTGAGCAGAAGAAGCCCCAGGGCCAGGCCAGAGTGTACGCGATGGCTGGAGAGAGAGACCGATCGACTGACAGAGTTGTCACAGGTATTCTCCAGCTGTCATCTCGTTCTGTTTTCTGTTTGTTTGACTCTGGAGCCACCCACTCTTTTATTTCTGCTGAGTTAGTGGGTGAGCTCGGTTTGCCTGTTGTGCCTCTGGGTGTTGAGTTATGTGTGCATAGTCCATTAGTTAGGGACTCTTCTATGCTGTTGAATTCTGTTTGCAAAGATAGTCCTGTGTTAGTCAGAGATAGGACTCTGTGTGCTAACCTCATCCCGATGGAGATGACTTCTTTTGATGTGATTCTGGGCATGGATTGGCTTGCTGCGCACCATGCCCATATTGATTGTGCTGCTTCGAGAGTCACTTTTGAGGAGCCGGGTCAGCCCCGTCTAGTTGTAGCAGGGAATGGACTCCCGTGCTCGCCGCCAGTCATATCTGCGATGCAGGCGTTCCGTTTTCTGAGGAAGGATGCCAGGGATATCTGTGCTACATCCCTGAGGTTCGCAAGGATGCGAAGTTGGAGGAGATTCCAGTGGTCAGAGACTTCCCGATGTGTTCCAGGATGATGTACCTGGGCTTCCCCCTGTCAGAGAGGTGGAGTTCTCGATCGAGCTCGCACCTGAGACTCAGCCGATTTCGAAGGCCCCATACCGGATGGCGCCTGCTGAGCTCAAGGAGTTGAAGGTCCAGTTGCAGGAGCTGCTGGATAAGGGCTTCATTCGCCCGAGTGTGTCGCCTTGGGGAGCGCCAGTGCTATTTGTAAAGAAGAAGGACGGTAGTATGCGGTTGTGCATTGACTACAGGGAGCTCAACAAGGTTACCATTAAGAATAGGTATCCTCTCCCGCGCATAGACGACTTGTTCGACCAGTTAGCAGGAGCTAAGGTGTTTTCGAAGATCGATCTGAGGTCGGGATATCATCAGCTGAGGATTAAGGCAGATGACGTGCCTAAGTCCGCTTTCAGGACTCGTTATGGACACTACGAGTTCCTAGTGATGCCATTCGGGTTGACGAATGCGCCGTCAGTATTTATGGATATGATGAACAGAGTCTTCAAGCCGTTTTTGGACCAGTTCGTTGTAGTTTTCATCGATGACATCTTGGTGTATTCCAAGAGTGCTGAGGAGCACGAGGAGCATTTGAGGACCGTTCTCCAGACTCTGAGGGAGAACGAGTTGTATGCGAAGCTGAAGAAGTGCGAGTTCTGGCTAGATC
Organism: Limonium bicolor; assembly: GCA_023374045.1. Taxonomy (NCBI): domain Eukaryota; kingdom Viridiplantae; phylum Streptophyta; class Magnoliopsida; order Caryophyllales; family Plumbaginaceae; genus Limonium; species Limonium bicolor. Next base: position 62,729,568 of record CM041779.1, on the reverse strand, counting down.
AGGTGGTATTCTTGGGACATGTGGTCTCCAAGGATGGTATCTCCGTGGACCCGGAGAAGATTCGAGCTATTACTGAGTGGGCCAGGCCTACTAATGTCGGAGATATTCGTAGCTTCCTTGGACTAGCGGGCTACTATCGTAAGTTTGTGGAGGGCTTCTCCAAGTTGGTGATTCCGTTGACTCGTCTGCTGCAGAAGGATGTGAAGTTCGAGTGGAGCGATGCCTGTGAGCAGTGTTTTCTGGAGCTGAAGAAGAGGTTGACTACTGCGCCGATCTTGACTCTTCCGGAGGGGACCGAGGGTCTTGAGGTTTTCTGTGATGCGTCCCATAGGGGACTTGGATGTTCTGATGCAGCAGGGGAAGGTAGTTGCATATGGCTCTCGTCAGCTTAAGCCATATGAGAAGAACTATCCGACCCACGATCTGGAGCTGGCTGCGGTGGTCTTTGCGTTGAAGATTTGGAGGCACTACTTGTATGGGGCAGCGTGCAAGGTGTATACGGACCATAAGAGCCTCAAGTATCTGTTCACTCAGAAGGAGTTGAACTTGAGGCAGAGGAGATGGCTGGAGTTGTTGCACGATTATGATTTAGAGATCCTCTACCATCCGGGTAGGGCGAATGTGGTTGCTGATGCGCTCAGTAGGAGGGGTCCGTCTGGGACTGTTTGTGCTTGTCCGGTGTGGAGAGGTCTGCTCAGGAGTTGCAGCGCATGGGTATCTGGGTTGTCCGTCCAGAGAGGTCTGGGATGTTAGCAGCACTGCAGGTTCAGCCTACCTTGATCGACCGGATCAAGGCCAGTCAGGAGCTTGATGTCAGTCTGTGTAAGATCAGAGAGAGTTTGTCTGCTGGTCAGGAGTCCGAGTTCCGGGTTTCAGAGGATGGCTGCCTGAGGTTCAGAGGCCGTGTTTGTGTGCCGGCAGACGCGTTGAGGCGTGAGATCATGCAGGAGGCTCATGGAGCTCCTTACTCGGTACACCCAGGAGGGTGAAGATGTACCGGGATCTGCGGAGACTTTCTGGTGGAGCAATATGAAGAGGGACATCTCCGACTTTGTATCCAGATGTAGGACCTGTCAGCAGGTCAAGGCCGAGCATCAGAGACCAGCTGGTTTGCTTCAGCCTCTTCCCGTTCCGGAGTGGAAGTGGGAGAGCGTCGGTATGGACTTTGTTATGGGACTGCCTAAGACTCCGAGGGGTTTCGATGCAGTTTGGGTCATTGTGGACCGGCTCACGAAGAGCGCTCACTTCTTGCCTGTCAGGAAGACTTTCAGTTTGCACCGTTTAGCCCAGTTGTACATTGATGAGATAGTACGTCTGCATGGGGTTCCGGCTTCGATTGTGTCTGACAGAGATCCGAGGTTTGTGTCCAGGTTCTGGCAGAGTTTGCATCAGGCTTTGGGGACGAAGTTGTCTTTCAGTTCAGCTTACCATCCTCAGTCAGACGGGCAGACAGAGAGGACGAATCAGGTCCTAGAGGACATGCTCAGGGCATGTGTGCTCGACTTTGGGGGCAGCTGGGATCAGCACGTGGCACTGATAGAGTTCGCGTACAATAACAGCTTTCAGACCAGTATCGGGATGGCTCCCTTTGAGGCCTTGTATGGCAGGAGGTGCAGATCACCCATCTGTTGGGATGATCTGAAGGAGAGAGCTGTGATTGGTCCAGACTTGGTTCAGGATGCTGTGGGCAAGATTCAGTCTATCAGAGAGCGTCTGCTTGTGGCTCAGAGTCGTCAGAAGAGTTACGCCGATCAGAGGAGACGACCTCTAGAGTTTGAGGTGGGCGACATGTGTATCTGAAGGTTTCTCCTGTGCGAGGAGTCGTTCGTTTTGGGAAGAGAGGCAAGCTTAGCCCTCGTTTTGTGGGTCCTTTTGAGATCCTAGAGAGGATCGGACCGGTTGCCTATCGTTTGGCTCTGCCTCCGTCTTTAGCAGCAGTGCACAGTGTTTTCCATGTTTCGATGCTGAGGAAGTACATTCCGGACCCATCTCATGTGATCGACTTCAGTCCGCTTCAGTTGAGGGAGGACTTCACGTTTGAGGCAGTTCCTTCGAGGATTCTAGCCAGATGTTCGTAAGCTCAGGAGTAAGACCATGCCCTTGGTGAAGGTGCAGTGGTCGGGTCAGTCAGAGGAAGAGGCGACCTGGGAGGTCGAAAGTGATGTGCGTTCTAAGTTTCCCGCCCTTTTCGAGCAGTAGGTATGTTTTAATTTCGAGGACGAAATTCTTTTAAGGGGGAGGTGATGTTATAACCCAAGATTTGGTTATATTTTATTTCGTCACTAGTGGTCTTACATTATTGTATTCTGAATTTAGGACATGGAAGTCCTTATTAAAGAAGCCGGGGACAAGGAGGTCTTTTCCCCCCATCCGTTTTATTTTCTGGTGAGATTAATCTCACAATATTTCCCTTCCATTAATTTATTTATTTCCCTCATTTATTACCCTCTCTTCTAATCACGTTCTCACGACTCCCCCTCACTCTGTCAGTTTTGAATCTCGTCAGTACGCTCCTCCTCCCTTGCTCTCTTTCTCTCTCTCAAGATACGCTCAATCAAGCGCTCAGCCTTGCAAGTGTTGTTTTGCAATCCAAGTTCTACTGTGGGTTTCTCCGCCGTGGCGAATTGCTGGTCCATTCGAGGTAGGCGTGACAGTTTCCTCTTTCTTTAATCCGCTGGTTCCGGTATTTTTTCCCCGTTCTGATTTCCTCGACAATCTGATTGTGATTCAGCGATTCTTCTCGACTCCTTCATCGGGTTCATCTGCTGTGGACTGCTCTGTAATCTGTAGACAGATTCAGGTGAGGGTTTTGATTCCGTTTTCGTTTCAGATTTTGGGTTGTGGACAGTTTCTGATTGTGGTGTTGTTCTCTGCGTCGTTGTGAGTTTTCAGTGGCTGTCTGATTGCATTTCTGGGTCTGCGTTCTGCGTGTCTGCGTTGGAGCGATCGTTGATCAGATTCGAAGAGAATCTCTGTTGTAATTGAGGTAGGTGGCTTATGGATTCGGCTTGTGTGTTCAGCCTTGGGGAGTTGCGTTCCGGTTCTGAGTTTAATGTGTTTTGTCTTGCAATTGTGGTTGCGAATTGTCTGTTTGATGGTGTTTAATGCTTACAAACCCCCAAGGTTGTTTTCTGAAAACTATATTTTTTGACAGTGTTTTGATGCTTCTGTTCTGTGTGAAATCGCCTCTGTTCTCTGTATTTTTCGGCATGTCCGAACTTCTGTCCGAGCTTTGAAGTTCGGACATGCCCTTCTGCGCTTAAACTTTCTGAAGTTTTCGCTGTGTCCGAACTTCTGTCCGAGCTTTGAAGTTCGGACACAGCCTTCTGCATTCTCTGATTTTGGCTTCGACTTGTGTCCGAACATTGATGTCCGGACACAAGTTCGGACTCTCCACGTCTGTTTTCCGAAGGAATCCGTCCGAACTTGGATGTTCGGACACCTCTGACTCTCCATCTGTTTTAAGGTTCGACTTGTGTCCGAACTTTGAAGTCCGGACACAAGTTCGGACATCTGTCTGGTTTTGCCTTCTGAGTCTCGACTTGTGTCCGAACATTGATGTCCGGACACAAGTTCGGACAGGCTACTGTTTTGACCATAACTTGCTCGTTTGAGCTCCGTTTTGACTTCTGTTTGCGGGGTTGGATTCCCCTTCTGATTTCCAAGCTATCTATGGCTTTCTGGTGCCTTTGGTGCACATATGCTTATCTGTATTTAAGCTTCTGTTTTGGGACCTAGTTATCTCTGTGTCTGAGCCTTTGGATGGCTGGTTACGCTGTCTCGTAGCGCGCTATGTAGGATCCTTCTGTTCACGGGTGATGTTCCCCGTTCTGTTCACGGGTGTTTACACCTGTTCTGTTTACGAGTGAGGTTTCCTCGTTCTGTTCACGAGCTGGTTGCTCGTTCTGTCTGTATGCCGTGATCGCTAGTGTCCCACTCTGTTTTCTGCTTCTGTCAGCTTCTGCTCTGTTTAGTCCTTTAATGATGGACTTCTGTTTCTGATTTCTGATATTTTGTGGATTCCTTGACTCCTTCTGATTTGATAACATTCTGTAAATGTTTTGAGCATGCTGGTTGATGAAGTTGGTCATCTACTGGGCATAGTTGTGTGCTCATTCCCCTACTTCTAACGCTTTTGCAGATTGATTAGCGAGGATCGTCTCCCCTCAGCTTCTGGAGTTTAGCTGCTTTGTTTTTAGCTTCTTTGAGACTTTGTATTGATTTGGGCCTTTGGGCATATTTTGTTAGCTTCCGCTTTGACATCTGTTTGGTGGGTTCTGTAATGACTTTTGGGGATGTTTTCCTCTCTTCGTATTACTGTATTGAAGTATTTTCGTTTGGGCCTTATTTGATTATCTGTTTAATTCTGTTTATTAGAGCCTTGCGTTATTATGTAATAATACGCGGCGTGTAATACCCCTAACTCCTAGGCCAGTGTTTGGGGGTGTTACAAAACCATCAGCACCACAAAACTCTCCACCACCAAAACCAGGGTGTCTCAATGAACCCTAAAAAGTACCAGAAAAACGTCATGATTCAGTAGAGATTTAGGTCGGCAGGCCTGAACAGCAGTGCATACACATCACCAAAACCCTTTTTGTCTGATGAATATGCTGAGGAAACTAGTAATGATGTTACTTCAAGTTCTGGAAGTTGCCCAAGCCATAGACGCGGAGAAGGAAGAAGACGAGGAAGAAAAAAAGGTGAGGACAGTGAGAAGTTCAAAGAAAGGAAGGAAACCGTAGAGGAGCACAGAAATTGTGAGGAAAACAAAGAAGAGTGTGAGGGAGTAGGAGGTGAGAAGCTGAGTGGCGAGGAACTCCTGGTAGAGAACTCCACGAGAAATCCCTCAAAGGTAGGGGAATGGTCGGCTAGCCCTCCAACCAGTCCCGAGCCTATCTCAACTAACGTGAGCAAAGAACACGATCAGGTGTGCAAAACCCAACAAAAGGACAAGATTGTGGAACCCTTTGAGAAAAAACTAGATGAATTATTCACTAGAAAACGAAGAGAGGCAGTGAAGTTGACCAAGGTGGAGCAAGCTAGAGTCAAATAGCTTAAGGAGTTGGATCCCATGCTCATCTCAGCTACCCACATCGACAGCAAATCTCTCTCAGTCTTACATAAGACTGTGGATAAGACTTGGCTGTTGGGGCATGGGCTAGGTGAGATCGTCGAGCTGCTCGCCTTCCAGAGATGGACAAAGATGTTCTAGAGGACGGATCTGGTGTACCCACAACTACTGTGGGAGCACGTATTCAACATGGAACCTCTCTAGAACAAGGACAAAGACATGTATCTAGTTTCCAAGGTGCATCAGTAGTGGATAAAAATCCATATAAAATGGGTTACAATTATATTTGACCTAAATAGTGAAGTTCAGGAAGTCTTCAAAGAGACTACTTGGTCAGACCTGGGAAGCAAAGCGAGGAAGATGGTCCAAGCTTTAGGTGGAAAATCTATTTAGAATTTTCAGGCCAACACCATGTGGGAGAGCGATAGAGTTTTGCACAACATCACACCAAGGACTTAGAGGAAGCATATAGTCTGTGCCTGCGATATCAAGCCCCTCTACTCGTACAAGACCCACCGAAAGATTAAAATGACAGGGATGATTCTGTTCACCCTTCATGATAGCAAGTCATTCAACCAACGGATGGTCCCCAATGGGATCACCACCCAGACCCTGAGGAAGAAAGGGTCGGACCTCGACTGTCTTCACCCCTATCCACGATTGGTCTAAGATAGTAGTGGACCAAAGATGTTGAACAAGATGGGCATCAAGACGAGAGGCAACAAACTCCAAGCCACTGTCAAGATGACCAAAAGTACTAAAGCCCCCTCCATGAGCAAGGTGACCCCAGGAGAGAAGTCATCCAAGAAGAGAAAGGCTCTTGCACTACCGGTGCCCGAGAGGTTAGAGAAGCATAAACATGCCAAGGAACGGGGGGTGCAAGGCAAGGTTGCTAAAACCTGTAAAACCATCATAGCCTTGTCCTCTAAACCTCACGTTCAAACGATGGCTCAGGGTGCAATAGCGTACATAAACCTTCACCTCGCCTGAGTGTCATGCACCTCTTATAGGCTTGCTAGACCAATGTGAGAGCCCATAGAGATAAACTAGTTTTTTTATTCTCTCTTTGTACTGTACTTGGTCATCTATCTTAATTGTATAAATTTTTCCAATGTTTATTAGATTGCATGTGTTGCAATTAGTTTTCCCCTGTTTTGTTGGATGGTGAAGGGGGAAATATGAATCCTTATTTAATTTTTTGAATAATTGTCTTAGAACTCCTAATCCTTACGAAAATGCCTAAGTGTTCTTGTTTATAAAGCACTCACTTAACTTAGGGGGAAATTTCTTTGGGGGAACCCTCTTCTAGAGCTAGAAGTTTTCACACTTGGGAATGTTAGCTTTAAACTTAGTTTATGTTGTTTATCGAATTGGTTACCATCATCAAAAATGGGGAAATTATTAAGTCACGTTCCTTATAGTTTTGATGATAGCAAACTTCCCTTGTGGTTTAATATGTTTGTTAAGTGTTTTTAGTAAATAGGGATTATCCGGATCGATTGCCTGCAAGGTTACAAGCAGATTTTACCATTTTACTAGTGCCTAACTGTCAGTTAACAGTCCACGATTGCTAGAGCAATACTCAGAAGATGACTCTCCATGAGGACTCTCTTTAACAACGATGGAACCAATGTAGGAAGTCATCTACAGTTGCCAGTAGAGCCTTACCAACGTAAACCTGAAGAATTGATTCTTAAAGATCAATGAATTAGATGCATGAGAGACAAGAATAGAAGAAGACAAAATGTGGCAGAAAAAACAATTGTCACCTTCTACTTTCATATTTGTCTTCAGCTGGAGTTTCTTTTATGTGGTCCCAACTTGTGACAGAGGCAGTGGCTAAGCCACTTAAAAGCTTGGACTTTAGAAGACTTATGTAACAGTTTTGGAGTCCACAAATGAGAAGAGATCAACATATGTTATAAGTAGGAACCGACTTCATTTGAAGTAGCATGCTGATGTGCAAAGACGTGCTAAAATTTTGAAATTGTAATGAAGAGCATAGAGTTGTATTGAGCTTATTATTCTAAGTGCTTCAGTTTCAGAAAGTTAGTGAGGACTTGTAATAGAGTGCGCGTGTATGGGGGTGGGTTTGGTCATCAACTCTTGTAAGGCTACAAGGGTAGTTGGAAACAGTCAGGGAGCGGTCGCGGCTGTTGAGAGACTGTGGATCAGAAGAGTCTGATCTATGTAGAAGGGCTTAGGGAAGTCCTTAACTACCCCAAGTCCATAGGTTGGACAAGAGGGATATTGAGTGAATTACTACTATGTGGTTCTAAATCGAATAAGAGGGATTAAGGTTTAAAGTGCTTATTGTCTTTTACTATTCTTATCCTGTCTTATGACACCCGTGTGACACATCAACGACCAATTTGGGACGTGTACTAGGGTATAAAGAAACAACATGTGGTGGCACTTTCTCCTCAGATTTGAGGATGTAAACAACCTCTTTTGGTTGGTGAGGCTCAATAGAATAATCCTGCAAAAGGTACCAGTTGTAGGCGGTTCTTCCTTCTCAAATTAGAGGATGCAACATATTTCTCAAGAGAGAGATGCTCTACGGAAGAATCTAGTTGGCATATTACTGTAGAAGAAGCTTCAAGTTCTTCAACCTTCTTGAAATTGACAGCATCTGACATCTCTAGTGGCTCATAATTTAGCTCAGACAGGACATCCTTAAACACTGGTTGCTCCAGTTGAGTCGGGGTTGAAGAGGAAGGGTAATGCAAATCTTCAACTCGTCGCTCGATCTCTTCATAAGACTTTTCCGCATCTTCAAGAATAATAGGATCAACCTGGTCTATACTACTCAAAGTCTCTATTTGAAATTAGTCCACTGGGTTTGAATAACCTTGGCTCTTGAGAAATTATGCTTCCTCCTATGCTATCCGTTGCGAGGTCTGATTTAAATGCCTTTCCCAACTCTGATTTATAATTGCTTGATTCATGAACCTAGCATTGACGTCAGCGAACCTAGCATTATTGATTTTACTCTACACCAGACGCTCTTCCATCATACTCTCTTGCTCCTCATAACCGCTTTATGAGGGCTCTTGATAGCTATAGAACGATTTGTGCTTCATTAACATCACACGTTGTTGACTTTCCCACCAATAAGGTTGTTGATATGACTAATGTGGTGGTTGGTAATAACTCTTTTGTTGGTTCTAGTTATAGCTTCGAGTGCCCAACTGGTTATACCCACTCAATCTCTGTTATGTGGGCAATTCGTTCTACATAATTGTTGTTTCCAACTCTACCATCAAACTTCTCAACTCATTCATTTCGAGTTATATTTCTTATTCGGTGTGACTATCAAAACAGTAGCAATACCAACAATAACATAGATAGCTCTTTCTCATACTCTAGTCCTGGATCAGTGAATTTGGTATAATAATATCCTAACAATAGCATGTTAGTTGTAGTTGGGTATTCCCAGAAGGTAAGGACGGTATAAATACAAAGATGGGGTTGATAGCACGTTGGAATAGAAAAGGATATCAAAAATAAGTGTAAATGACTACCAAAGAGTTATTAAGTTAGTTAGCACATGATGGTGGTAACATTTCTTGTGATAATAAAATCAAACGTGAATTGATGTCAATTTCACACAGGATTCAATGCTTGGTTCAACAAACAGAAAACACTTCCCTTGTATGATCAACATTAAAGGCCATAATAAAAGAATGAAGGTAAAGCTTACAAAACAAAATACCAAGAACCATAGTCATTGCATACATATGTTCTCTTTCTTGTGTGATTCCGAAGGTGATTTCTTAGGAAGTTATAAGCCATGTTACTGGGAAATCTCTAAAGAGCTGTTAGGTAAAACAAATAGTGATATCAGTAGGGGAAGGGGGGAAGTTAGGAGTACGTACAAGAGAATAGCATGGGAGGAGTGCTTTTAAGTTTTGACAGATTTTTAGGAAATGAAGTGGGATGGATTCCTATGTGGACTAATCAGAATAGGACAAGAAACTCTACTTCTTTCCCATATAAGCTTAGTTCTAATTTCAACTACCAGTTTACTAGTGGTGATGATGTTTTTGGAGTTAATTCACCACAACAACTTCGTTTTCTTAGCCGGAAAGATAATAGTGATCAAAGTAGTAGTTTTTGGTACGGTCGCCCCCATCCTCAGCTCTTAAGCTCTAGCTGCTGCTACTTCTTGGCCGAGAAAAAAAATTATGGAGGTGGTTATGGCAAACTGTAAAAAGTTAATGATTCACCCAACAGAGTTGAAGAAGGTGGAGAAAGATATTTTCAGCTCAGGAACGCCGAATCAAGACATCACAAATGCCCTATTTGGTAGAGTGTGGCACCCTAACAAACTCCCTCCTAAGTTAGTGCAAAACCTAGCCATTCAAATAAGGGAAACCAAGATCATACCTTGAGGTCAACGAGGTAGGATATAACAGATTTACCTTTCAGTTTTCATCAGGAGCTGATATGAAGAATATTCTTATTAATGGTCCATGGAATATTCAACATAGATTGTTATCTCTTATGGCTATTAATCCTTCTCTGCACATTGATGAACATGATCCAAGTAGAGTTATTATCTAGACTGTTATTCATAATCTACCTATGACATATTTTAACAAACGGCGGCCTTGAGGAATATGATAGGCTCTTTTATCAGAACTGTTGATAGAATCAACTCACTCTTTACAAAAGTTCTACGAGTGTGTGTTGAAGTAGAGGTTGATGAACCTATTTGTAGGCTTTTAGTGGTGAACGATGGTAGAATATATAGATGTCGCAAAATCACGTATGATAACCTTCCTCTCGTCTGTTATCGATGTGGAAGATTGAATCATATTATAGCAGAATGTCCTTGAGGAATGGAGGAAGGTATTGAGAAAAATAGATATGGAGTTTGGATGAGATCAGAATTTGATACTTCTCCTACAGCCCTAGCAGAGTTTATTTTGTCTAACCACAAAGAAAAACGAGAAAGAAAGAAGATCAAGATAATTAAGTTTATTATGTTGGGAAAGGAGAAGGAAGGTGAATCTAGTGAAAGAAAAAGAAGGAATTTCGGAAGAAAAGGAAGTAGAAAGCAATAAAGACAAAATGGAATAGGAGGGTGATGAAAGTTGTATAAAGTCTCAGGAGAATCAGATAGTGATGACTTGTGTTGAAGAAACTCAGAATATGATTATGAATTTAGAGGATGCTAATAGAAAAGATGTATAACAAGAAGAGACAGGAGGGACTGAATATCCTAAATTTCCCCTAGGCTTGTGAAGAGTTAGAGAAAAGGAAATTCTACCAATCTTTTGACTAGGTAGGAGCGGTTAAAAATTTTCAAGCTCAAAATAACAAGAAACTGGAAGTGAGCAAGGAGATTTTATTTGAGCAGAATCTATCTATTACTCAGTTGTTGACAGGAGAGAATATGAGGGAGCAAGTTCTCATACAAAACTGTCTGATAGAAGCAAAAGAAGATAATCAAAAGAAAATGAAGGTGAATAAAAATCAAACCCACAGAGAAGGAAAAGCACCTATGTTCCAGATATGTTCTTCTTTCAAGTTTAAGAAAACAGGATGAAGAAAGAAATATATAAGAGGTAACTTTAAAGCTCAGTCTCTAGTTAACTTGTCTAAGTGTTTATATAAGGAAGTAAAGGACTCTGAGGGTAAGGGTAAGCTTCTTGAGCAGGCAGACCTTACATCTGTGCAAGGCTGCCAGGAAAAATGAGCTGCATTAGTTGGAATTGCCGGGATTTGGGTTTCCCTGAGGCAATGACTTGGGTTAAAGGGCTTTTGAAGAAATTTAACTTAGAGCTGGTATTCATTATGGAGACCCACGGATCTTCATCTCAGATGGATCTATTATTGAATAAATTCAAAATTATCAAGGCTTAGCAGTAGGGAATAAAGGTAAAAGCGGTGGTTTATTTCTGATGTGGAATTCGAATATAGAAGTTAAGGTGTGCAGTTTCTATAATCATCACATAGCTGCTGATGTTAGATTCCTAGGTGGAGAATGGTTTTATTTCATAGGAGTCTACGGTTGGGCAATGAAATACCCCTAGTTATGAGGAAACCCTAAGTCCTGAAAGTCCCGAAAATCCCAGAAATAGTCTTGGAAACCCTAGAAAAGCCTTGAAAACTCAATAAAACCCTAGTAATCGGAGATGGAAAACCTTGGAAACCTCAGAAGACCCGATAAAACTCTAATAGTCGGAAATGCTCCCATAGATAGTTTTACTTCATCATAACCACTTTTCTCCTTTAGATAAATAAAAAATAGCTAGTTAAGCATGAGGTGGCAACCTAGTTGAGGTAAGCACGAGGTGACGACCTAGTTGAGGTAAGCACGAGGTGGCAACCTACTTAGAGGTCAACTTTTGTTTGAGGTGCTTAAGTATTTTTGCCATATAATCAACTTCTACTTGGACATTTGTATATTAGAATATCCTAGAATCATTAATAGGTGTCACATGATCATTGGTGTGAAAATTTAAGTAAACCCTCTTAGGAAGGAAACCCTTCACGAGGGAAACGCTATAAGGAAGGAAACGCTCTCATGAAGAAGCATATTAGGTTTCCCTCATATGAAAAAATGTGCCTTAAGCAATTACACATAAATGTGGCACCAAGAACAAGGTATTATCCAGCCTTATCTTGTAATTTCTTCATCATTAAGCAACCTTAGAACATCTAGCCAAACAAGGCCTAAAAGGAGGTGGCTACACCTAACCAAACAAGGTATTAAAATTGTGGCTACATTTAATGCTCATAAATGCTCATTTCAGCCCATCATTGTTGCTTCCTCCATCCTTGCAGTACTATCCACTAAATAACATTATTAAACTCAGCCAAGACTTGAAAATAGGAAAGATATTTTATGAGAAATACTATAAACTAAGGTCTCTTAGCCTTAAGGTAAGCTCTCCCTTTGTCTATATAAGAAGACCCATGACCCGGCCTTATCCCACACACCAGTTAAGTTTCTTAACCTATTCTATCATAAAGAAACATAATGCAAGAAGTAGAGCAAGTCAGCTATCAAGGAGACCCAAAAATCGAGAGCAAAGGTGAGGTAGAACCGAGAGGAAAGTGAAGGAAGTCCAAGAAGATTTTGGGAAATTTCATGGAGGGGTATGGAGGATATTTTAATCCTAGCTAATACCAAGTTCTTGGTTAAGAGACATGGCAAGAAGAAGCCAGGTAGTTCTTGTGCACAATCAATCTTTCCTTAAGTGTCAATTATGGTGAAAGTTTCTGTTTTGGTTTGTTTTGACCACTTTTGTTGCATTTATATTCTAAATCTTTTCATTGTGTGAAATTATACTCTTCAATGGTTATTTTGGTATAAGATAAGCCCGGAGAAGGTTTGGGAATCTTGGTGAACAACCCTTGTTTGTTTTGTGTCAATTCTGGTGAATTTTGTGCTTTAACTTGGAACCAGTTGTGTGTATGATTTTCGTGGTAACCTCTATGAGTTTAAGCTGGAATTGGGGAATATTTATCACTTTTCAATAATTCAGTTTGTGGGTAAGTTCACAAGTTGAGTTTTGATGAGTTAAAGGTTAGATAAAAGCTAGAAATGTGCTTCAAGACTTTCCGATTTATATTAAAATTATGAGGATGTTTTTGGTGGTTTCTTACCTTGATTTCGAGTCTATTTAATCATAAGACGATGATATTGTATTGGTAAAGAGATAGGTTGAAGTAACACAGTGCTAAGACCTTAATTATGGATTTGTTTTAAAGGACTTTAAAGGTGCTTTAACTTGATTATTGTTTATTTATTGGTGGTTATATGCTTTGATCTTCTTGGTATGTTACGTGGATGTTTTAATCAAGAAAAGGACATGGTTGGACGACCTAAACAGTTGGTATTGACTATGGAACCTGGCTATACAAGTTGATGACTCCAATGAGGCCAAACACTGATTTTTCCCACTACTAATGAATTGTGGGAAAGACATCATGATCTACTATATAGGATGATGACTTGTAGTGGTGTGGACATTTAAGGACATGGGTAACATGGAACTAATTGTCCAAGGGGTCGAGGGTCTTAGTACCCTTTGTCGAAAGACCGTTGTGCCCAAGGATTGGTGGAATAATGATAAAATGGATTAAAATTATGGTGGTAATATCTTGATTGATATTTGTGCTATGTTTTGGTAAGCGTTTTGGTTATGTGACATGCTATGGTTACTTGTGTGTTATTATGTTTTCTTAAAGTGTTTTCATAAAGATAAAATGTATTTGACATGTTACGGCGAGAATTACTCAACTTTGCTGATTTTGGTTTTATGCCCTATGGTCTTTTCTCTATGATTGTATGACTGGCCATAGGTACAGAAAAAGATGATGTTTCTCCCTAGTCATGAAGTTGCACAGGAGTGTGGAGCTAGAGAGGACTAGAGTTAGAAGTTAGAAGGCGATGTAGTTATTTCCATAAAGTCCAAATACAAAGGCTTAAACAATTTTGTGTAAGCTAATAATGATGGTGTAAGTCATGACTTGTTTTGGAAGAAGGTGTTAATCAATATTAGTAAAGCTTGATAAATGATTTGGATGTATAATTTGTTGACAATAGTGGTAGTAAGCCTTAGCATCCACAGTGGGTGTGGGTGTGGTGGTAGCACCCCGATTAGTATTGTAGATTCTGTTGTGTAAGATGAGAAATAGAAATAAAAGAAAAAATTAGAGCTGGAAAAATGGGGTGTTATAGGCAAACTGGAGTCAGAAAAATATGTCACGGAAATTGATGAAAACTATCAAAAATCTCATTGTTAACCCTTGGGTCATTGCAAGAGATTTTAATCAAGTTTTGTATAATGAAGAGAAAAAGGGATGCCATTTTAGTCATAAAACTCACCTTTCCCCTTTTAGAGAAGTAGTGGTAAATTGTAATCTCATTGATAAAGGCTTCTTTGGAGAGGCTTATCCTTACACAAACTGTCAAACGGATGTGTGAATCTTTCAATGAGCAGGTTAGACAGAGTTTTTTGTGGTCCAGAAAGCTTGCAAATGCTTCCTGCTATTTCAATAGAGCGTCTACAAAGAGAAATGTCAGATCATAATCCTCTCCTTATCAAGTTTTTTGGTATCTTTAAAAAACCATCAAGGATTTTCATATTTCAGAACATGTGGGCTAATGAGAGTAAATGTTTGGAGATTATCATGGAAGTGTGGCGTTTACAGGAGTGTAATGTTCGGAGTAAACTGAGAATTTGTGTACAAAAAGTTTGTAACTGAAAGGCTGGTCCCTTGATAAGAACAAGTGGAAAATAAAGAAAAAAAGAGAGAATCTCAATAGGATTGACAAGAATCCTAAATCTGTAAGTATGGTTAGCAACAGAAAAAGAACTCTGCTTGAAATTGAATTGCTTCTTTATAAAGAGGGAATGTGGTGGTGCCAGAAATCAAGAATTTGTTGGCTTAAATAAGGAGACAAGAACACGAAGTTCTTTCATGCTAAAACTTCTACTAGAAACAAAATTAACAAGATTTTTAGGTTATTAGACTAGAAACAGATGATGGTGTATTCTTGGGAGGGGATTGAAGAGATAGCTAGGAAATTCTGATATCTTTCAGACTACTAATCCCAGCATTGATGATTCTTTTCCTCAAGCAGTTCAGAGTAGACTAAATGATGAGTTTATTTTAGATCTACAAAAGCCTTATAATAGTTCAGAAATTCTCAGTGCAGTGAAACAGTTAGGCTTAGAGAAATCGCCAGGGCCAGATGGTTTAATAGCCACTTCTTCAAATCTTACTGGCATGTGATTGGTAACTAGGTTAATACTATAGTTATAGACATTCTCCAAGGTACCCCAATGTTTAACTCTCTTAATCACTACTTATTCACTTTTATTCCTAAATTAAAAGGTGCAGTAAGCATTAGTGACTTTCGCCCTATAGCTCTCTTTGTAATTTCTTTTATATAAGATTGTGCCTAAATTTTTGGCTAACAGAGTGAAAAACATTCTCCTGCACGTCATCTCGTCTGCTCAGTCAGGGTTTGTTAAGGGTAGAAACATAACAGACAATGTTATTATAAGGGATTCAACACTTTCTGTCTAAAAGTAATGCAAAAAAGAGGTTTTTTGTTTTAAAACTAACTTGAGTAAGGCATATGACAAGATAGAATGGAAGTTCATCTATGAAATTCCTTTTTATATGGCGTTTCCTAAAAACTGGATGGATCCAGTTATGCAATGCATCTCATAAGTTGAATGTACTATCTTGATCAATGGCTCTCCTGGTTCTTTAAACCCACCAGAGGAATTCGTCAGGGAGATCCCTTATCTCCTTTCATTTTCATTTTGGTCAAGAGGCTCTTTCTAGTGCTATTAATATAGCAGAATCTGCAGGTCTGTTATCATGTATAAAGCTAGCCAAAAATTGTTCTTCAGTCACATACCTTGCATTCAAAGATGATATTTTATTTGGGGGTTATGTAAGTGTGAAAAATGCTTCAGTTCTTATGGACATCTTTCAAAGATACCTTATCTCCTCAGGGCAAGCTATCAATCTTTCCAAGTTGGATGTTGTCTATAGTAAGAAACTTGATACTAGAATTAACGAGCAAATCAGTAATATATTTGGAGTGACAGAAACTCATACTTTTGGGAATTACTTAGGGCTTCCTACCACAGTTGGGAGAAACAAAAACCTGCACTTCAAGTTCCTCCTAGAAGCTATTAAAAAAAGAGTTGGTTTCTTGGGCTAATCCTATGTCTCAAGCAACCAGATTTGTGATGATTTCAAGTGTTCTTTAATCTATCCCTACGTACACCTTGTCTTTGTTTAGACTCCCAAAAGAAATTATCACAAAAATGAATGCTATTTTCTCTAATGATTGGGTTTCCCCTATGCACGATAGCATCAAATTTAACTGGTCTGTGTATAGATGTAAAGGGAGAACAAGAATTTTGGCAGACATGAGGAGAAATTGGAAGGGCGAGCCTATCATGATCTTTAATAGAGTGCAGCACAAACTGGTGTCTAATGAGAATGAAGAAATAGAGGCTTAAGCTTTGAGATGAAATGAGCTTATGAGAAAGGCTATACGAAAGTGAAGATTCAAATTAAAGTGGAGGAAAATAAAAAAAAACCCTTCAATGGGTGATAGATGGGATTGAGATTAAGTACTCAAATTAGATGAATACTTTGGTTTGTCTTTTTAAAAGCATGTTGGTAAACTTAGACTTTAACCATTGTAGTATGTCTTTAAGTTTTTTAATTGTATTTCAAACTTTAAAATCTGGATAGATGATAACATTCCTATTAAAATAGTTAGGGGTTGTAAGATGAAAACAAAGTTTAAAAAGAAAAAATCAAAGTATTCAGCTGATGCGGTGGAACTAGTACATATGTAGATGATGAGAATAAAAGAAACAAAATGAAACTAGGATATTAATGGGCGGTTAATTAATTAACGAGATATACATGGAACAAGAAAAGTAAATGACTTAGGCAACAGTTTAAAATTAGATATTTAGAGTAGTATATCCGATGAAATCAAAAGCATGTCTATTACCTATTTGTTTTTAGATTATTAAGTAAAAGCATGTGCTATTTAAGTTAATTAATTGCCCCAGCAGAAGTTGTTTGCTGCTGATGAGAAGATGTCGGGTTTGTTCCGGCGGGTCAGGTCAATAACTAAACTTATTAGTGTAGCATGTGGTACAGAGAGAGAGGTAATTAGTAATCTAAGAAGACAGCAGATGTGAAGTAATTAATTCCAGTCAGGTAGCTAGCTGGGTAGCTAGGTGTCTAGGACATGGAAGAGTTGCCTTTATCAAAAATCGAGTCATTAACAATACTAGTAGTAGGGCTGTTTGGGTTGGTGGTTGGAGGAGGATAAACACCGGCATAGAGGCATGGTGATTGAATGTGGGGAGAGGAATTGATGTGATGATCATCCATATTAAGGATAGGGAAAATGTTGTGGTCAGCTGCATAAAAGTCTGGTGCATGGTTGTCAACATCATCATCTTCATCAGCATCCCCTTCAGCAGCTGGACAGTCCATGTTGACTCCAAAAAGCCTCAATCGCTTGGGTGCTTTATTCCCACATTGAACGACAGGCGGCGGCAGAGACTGAAATAGCATAGGGTTCCCTTCCAGATGAGGGCCAACTACTGGGTCCTGTCTCATTGGCATCTGCACTTGTGGAGTTTGCATCCCACTTCCTTGTGCTCCACCAATTGGTCGGACATAGACGACGGATCCATGATGTACTACCATACTAGTGGGATTAGTAGAAGTCGAAGACATAGAAGCATGGTCATAGTACTGCCGGTTGGTGGCGCCACCACTATAGCTGCTGCTGCTGCTGCTGCTGCTAGGAGTAGGAATAGGAATAGGATGATGAACATACATATTATTGTGGTCACCAAAATTACTTGCTGTCGTCTTCAGTGCTGATGCTGTTGTGGTCGCGGTCATCATTTGCATTTGCGACAAGTGGGGATGGTGGTCCCTTGTAAAGCAATGCAAATTAGGGAGAGGAAGATGATATTGTGGCCTCGCTAGCACATGTTGAAAGGAAGGAGGGCCGGCGGTACCAAACCATGCTGCTGCTGAGCCGTGTTGGACTTGAAGTATGGAACAAGTTTGATGATTTGGATAATAATATTGATCCGGTGGTGCTAGTGGCGGCGGCGGCGGCGGCATCCTCCTCCTCCAGTCAATGTAGTACTTGTAGTCCTCCAGAAGACTACTACTACATGTTCCTCTATGGAAGGAGACTATGTCCCCCGCGTTGAGCTGCTTCTCCTTCACAAATCTGCTCCATCCTTTAGTCATCACATAGCTCTGACTGCTATTCCAGTAAGAGTAACGAAACCTCCATGCCTTTCCCCCTTTATCTTCAAAATTCAGAAGAAGCCCCTTCTCGTTCGACGATGAATCCAGTGGAAAGTACTTTTCCGCATACTGCTTCGGGATCACTAGTCGATTCAGCTTCCCAACATCGCTAGGAGTCACAACTTTGTCAAACATGTGCTCCCGAAAATCATCACTCATCATCATCGAAGATCCTTCACCCACTTCATGATGACGACTACTATACCCTAATTGCTGCTGCTGCTGACTAGACAATTCCATCTTATATATCCTCTTGATCTAATCTTATCAATCGATCTAATTAGCTATACTCCAATTACAGCTAAAAACCTACCCTACTATATGTATATATGATGACGAATTACCGTATACAGTAAGTACTATATAGCGAGAGAGGGCTTTCTTTGCAGTGCTGCTAGCTCGAGTATGTCCTCCGCCGCCCGCCCTTCTACTTAATCGCTCCTTTTTTTTATATATATATACGCCACCTGCTGCCCTGCAGCAGTGATTTGATGTGTGAACCACATGATAAAGAGGAGAAATCCCTACCCGCTAATTAATTTGGGCAACTTCTTTCCGGTTCTCCACTTCGCTCTATGTACCAGCTTCCCCTCTGAAAATCCACTATTCCTCTAGTAAAACAGCTCAGATCTAAGACAAAGGGCCGGAGAAGAAAAAAAAAAAAAAGTAAGGTGGGCGAGCACTGTAGCTTCTGGTGTGAGAAAAAGAGCAGATCTAAGACAAAGGGCCGGAGAAGAAAAAAAAAAAAAAAAAGTAAGGTGGGCGAGCACTGTAGCTTCTGGTGTGAGAAAAAGTAAATATATATGTGGGCCAACAAGTGTGTTATAGATAGTAGGGGCGGGTGTACCCGACCGCAAGCTGGTGTGGTGGCCCTATTTAGATTAATTGGAATAAAAGCCAACTGTTTAGGCATGAATACATTAGTTGCCTTCTTCCTTCTAGGGTTGCAGCAGCTAGCTCCTAGATATTTTACATTTTTCTTTTTCCTTTTGCAGTCTCATTAATTTCTCTTTTATTAATTTCCCTCCCGGTACATTCCCTCTTCTTTTCAACCCACCCGGTTCATTCCCTTATTTACTTATTTCTTCACTCTTTTTCCGTTAGATATATACTCTGATGGTGGCTTATCATTTTTCCGAAACTTAATGCAAAACGACTAAGCCAAGCTGTCTTAATTGCATACCTGTGTATCCTACATAGAGGTTTTAAAAGCAGCTGATAAATATGGAGCATCCTTCTCCGGGCTCCACAAACATGGACAACCAAATAAACGGAAACCATCATAGAGGACCTTGACAATCTAATCTTAGCAAAGAGCGCCCAAGGAAAATGAGCCATAGTCAGCCACCAATTCAAAACACGATTACCAAGTCAAATAACGACCACACATGAACTAAGTTATTACACAACCTAAGATGGGAGAACATAATCATAATCATCAAAACAATAAGGCTCCGAATTTGCACATTAATCGAACCCGGAAACATGCCACCCGAACCCATGATCCTCATTCTTGTGGGCGACTCTGAGTATCACTCAGATACGCTTGATAGATTGAATTAAAGAGATAGTTGATAGCGCTCTTCTGTCATCCTAGAGGATTCAGAATTATCAAGGATCATGGGCCTCTTACCTTTACGATCCATATCTTTCCTTTTATAGTTTAGAACGGTATCCTCCAGGCCTATATCCAAAAATTGAGCCAGAGCCTGCTTTTTAGAGACTCGACCAGTCCGATGTCAACTGCAAATATATTCCCGAACTTGTTCAACGGGGATGGGCATGCGAACCATGAAGGTCGAAGTTCTTGATAGGGCATATGCCTAGAAAGTTTGTCACAAGCATCCACGAGAAGGCATCCGTGAAGGGATCAATCAGTAAGCTCATCAAGCTAGTACGGGCAAGAAATGTGTCCGTGCTAATCCTTTTACCATATGAGACTCCACCATAGCCTGAGAGTCTCTTGGAGGGACTGGAGCATGAGTCATGGAGGAAATGGTCGCACCCTAAGAAGATTTTTGGCATGTCGTCATAGGTGGCAATGTTCACTAAATTCATACCATCATAATGGATCGCAAGAGAACGAAGGACAGGGAGGTGAACGTTGAGCTGGACCTTCAACCAATGAAAATCATGCGCCCTATAGATATGCCCTCCATGATTCCCAAAAAACGGCCAATCTTGGCTGCATCTTTCTTTTCAAAATGAAGCATCTAGTAGGAGAGTCGTGCATCAAAAATTCAGACCCAAAAGGGAACCCATTGAAAAACATGCTCTTCGAAAGGGATTAGGAAGTCTGATTGCTGAAGGGCAAGGAGTCTGTCGCTCACTAACCATGCACTTAGCATGAGAATTGCACTCATGGTGGAAGAAGAAACAACTTCAAAAAGATATAGACTAAGCCCGACTTTGGCATACCTGAATCTCCCAAAGCGAGACCACAAGTGTCAGAGAGTGATGCATAGGCAGACATGCGTCCACGAACTAAAGGGAGAAAAGTTTCCCCAGCAAGAAACGTTCCATCACAAGTCCTTCCAGAATCTACATGTTGTAATATAGAAGAAAGGTAGCTGAAAGACGACACAAGGGAGGGTGGGAGAGAAGGCAACGGATGCGAAGAGGGAGCGGGCGGAGAAGACGGAGTGATACTGGGAATTAGGGAAGATTTTAAGCCACTTATGAAGGAGAGCCATGGTGGTCTTAGACACTAGGATCCTAATCTACAAAAAGAAGCATGTAAAAGAAGATTGGATTTTGTTTACAGATGCACGGAATTGAATTGTAGGGGACGGACGAATGAGAGTAAAGACTAACATGTAGAGATTAGACGAATAATCATTAGAAGGTGAGGTGGCATGTAAGGGGGCAAGTAGGGGAGGAAGGGAAAGAGACGGACGGTGGGTAAACCTGACGAACGTGACCAAATACAACTGGAATCGGTGAGACCGAACTGGAACCGGTCTGGAACCCGTTCGGAACCGGAACCGTATATTACTGAAGCAAATCCTAGTACACCCTTGACGATTTGGGACCGAACCAGAGCCACCTGGAACCATCCAGAATCGGCATCGGAACCGTGTGATTCGAAACTCGAACTAGAGGAACTGCCCCATAACCGGCCAAATTTACCATTGGTCAAACCACCAAATCGGCGTCATTTTGGCTAACGGCGCATGACCAATTGGAAATATAGCCATTAGATCCTGGAACTAGCTAGAAATACGGCAACCATACTTTTTTCTTTGTATGTAACAGCTATAAACGGTCATATGCCCCTAAAACACCTATAATATATATTTTATCATCATTCTCATCACACAACTCATCATACTCTTCCTCTCTCTTATTACTACTATTTTCTTGTGCAATTAAGGGCTTTTAAGCATTTTAGCTAATACAAAGCTCCTTTCCCACATTAGCTCAATTCTCACATTCTAGCAAAATATCTAGGAGAGCCGGAAAGGAAACTATGCCTTCTACCAACCTCCCAATCGATCCAAATTGTCAAGTTGATGATCAAGATCAAATCGATGAGATGCAATTCAGGTATCATTCACAACACCATTTTTCACCTTCATCATTCCCGCAAGCTGAAAGTTATACAATTTCTCAACATGGATCTAATAACATGGGGCCAACACAACCAACAATGTCCCCATTTGGTAAGTTTTATTATTTTTTACAACTTATTTTATAAAAACTTTAATTTTAATTACGTTCTTATCTTAATTATAGTCTAAATCAAAATTTTCCAATTATAGGTACATCATCTACCCCATCCGATGCCCACAATCTTGATCAAGATGAAGATGATCAAGTTGATGATGCCGACAACATGCCATCAAGAAAGAAACCGACAGCTTTAGGTGTGGCCCTACTTCACAAAGAAAGAAGGCCGGAACATACAAGCAATATTGCAACATTTGCAATAAAGGACCTTGAATGGGTAGTGGGCACTGAAACCGGATCCTTTACAAAGCACTTGAAGATGCACAACATATACAAGGATACGACAATGAGGGGCACTAGAGGTCAAACTACGCTTACCGGGTTTACCGACCGACAACCCTATCCAAGTTTTTTTTATATGATAGAGAAAGAATGATGGATGACATGGCTAGATTAATGATTGTTGAACAATTACCTTTTAGTTTTAGTGAAAGCTCCCACTTTGATTTTTTTTACACCACATTAAAACCACACTATTGTAAAGTGCCTAGGAACACAGTTAAACATAGAGTTTTTGGACAACATAAGGACACTATAAAGAAACTAATGGAAATGATGAATAAATCTGATGGTCGTGTTTCCACGAGTTGTGATACGTGGACGTTTGCAACTAATGAGGCATTTATTTGGGTTACACTTCACTGGATTGATATTTCTTGGATGCACATACCAGCTATAATATTTCTAAAAAACCGATTGAAGTATTATCTTATTGCAACTTGTTAGACAAGTTATTTTCCTTTTCTTTAGATAGTGCTTCGAACAATGTTAAGTGCGCACAATATCTAAAATCTAATAAGAAATTCACACTCTTGCATGTTGGAGATTTCTTGCATGTTTGATGTTGTACACATGTTTTAAATGTGTGTACAAGATGGTTAACATCACTTGACTGCTACAATAAAAGTACTTAAGCATGTTATGAGAAAAATTAGGAAATCACATCCTGTTAAAAATGAATACAAAAAATTTTAAGAGCAAGCTGGTATACATCCTCGTCATTTTGCTCCCGATACGCCCGCTACATGGAACTCCACCTATGATTTGTTAGTTAAAAGTAGGAAACATCAACACACATTATCTTATATATAACACTATATGGTTGTTCAATTGGGTGATGACTTAATGACTCCGGATTTTCGGACTTCTACTAATGTTATGTGCAATGTTTTAAGATGTTTTTATAGTGCAACTAGAGTCTTTTCATTAGTTTATGAACCTAATGTGCATATTTTTCTAAAAAATGCATTACTATTTTCAATGTTTCGCATGAGAACAAGATGATAGTGGGATCGATGGGGTTATTAAGGATATGATGTCTAAATGGTTTACATACTTTAATAAGTTGCATTTGATTTATTGTATTGCAACTGTTCTTGATGCATATATAAAATTGGATGGTCTAACATAATTGCTTTAGTATTATAGTATTGTTCCAGGATGTCAACCCGTGATAGGTTATGTTGAGCAACATGTTGTAAATGTTGATAAAGCCTTGAAAAGGCTACATGAGGATTATACTTCAAAGTTTCATCAGGGTGAGCTTTCTTCTGCTGGTGGTAGTAGTGCCACTAGTAGAAAAATGGCCTATTTCGACGGTTCTTTAGGCAACCGCTAAAATAGACACCCTTTGAAATCATGAATTTAGGCGACCTTATTTCGGTGGTTTTTAGCTAACAACTGTCGAAATAGATAGGTAGGTCCTTTTGGGTCAGACAAAACCCGAGAGTTTGAGGACTAGGCGACTGACCCATATGGATTGGACACAACCTGAGAGTTTGGGGACTAAGCGACCAACCCATATAGGTCGATCCATTTGGGTTAGACTCCCTATTTCAACGGTTCTTGTGTAGGAGCCGCCGCAATAGGTATATTTTGTTTTCACTTAGGTAGCCTATTTTGAAGGTTCTTAGCTAGAAACCGTTGAAATAGGACATTTTTTTCCTTTATAGCTTGTAAAGCACCAAAATACACCACATCATCAAGCAAACATGTATATTAATTCAACAATGCTGCCACCATAGTGAGGCGCTTTAGTACATAATCACAAACCCATAAGCGGCCAATATCATTGGCATGCCACAATATTGACAAGAAACAAGAAAGTTACATAATGCAATAGCAACCATGTCTTCAATACACTCCACCACACTCCAATTGCAATGAATTACAACTAGAATACAAATCTAGTCAATACAAAATCATGATCAACTAAGTATATTCGTGGAGACAAATTCTGACCATTCCTCGAGCACCTCAATTATGTGACGATCTTCAGTAGATAGATCTAAATAGGGGACAGTGCATGATTCTGAGAAATTTGAGATTACCTCTGAAGAGGGAGTCTTACATACCTGATTCTTGTGAGCCATGAGGCAGATCAGTCCTGACATCCCAGTCTCAAGTTCTTCCGAGTCAGAGTCTCCATGCTTCATTAGCCACCAGTGACGATTGTTCTTGATCAGCTTTCTTCTTTAGTGGACAATTATTGGCATAGTAACCCATTTTTAAGCACTTAAAGCATACTCGATCTCCTGTTCCAGTATTCCCTTGCTTGTTTCAGTTGTACAACTGATACGACCGACTCTGATTTTGACCAAACCTGTTTGGACCATTCTTGTTCTCGATCATCTTTCTTCTTTAGTGGACAATTATTGGCATAGTAACCCAGTTTCCAGCGAGCCGAGGGTGTGCCAAGCCGTTACCAAAGGCCTTAATCATATTTTCTCGTCAATATCGTCGATTTCTGCCACTTGCTTGTGGAAGCGCTCACTGTACTCCTTCACCGTTTCTCCCTTCCTTTGCTTCACATCCATGAGTTCTATTGTCTCTCTCTTTACCTTCTTGCTGGCCGTGAAATATTGTTGGAATTCCTCGGCCAGCTGTTTGAAACAGGAGATGGATTGAGGCGGCCTAGTTGAGATCCAGCTCAGTGCCCTTTTGGAGAGCGTCCCTGGGAATAGGTTGCACAGGGCGAGGGAACTGATCCCCTGGGTATTCATGGCGAACATGAATTTCTTAATGTGCTGAGCGGGGTCTCCAGTACCGTCATACTTTTCTACCGCCAGGGCAACGAAGTGTGGAGGAAGTTTAGCTCTCCGAATCTTCTTGGAGAACGGATATAGGCTCATGTCGATGGAGTCATCCTCCTCAATGGTAATCAGGGCTTCTCTCTGGGTTCCCCATTTTCCCTCGTTGCTCCCTTCCGCGTCTCGATTTTTCAGGAGGTCAATTGCCTTTGACATTTGTTCCCATTTCCGCTGGAAATCCTCGTCCCTCTGCATCAATTCTTGCTGCAGGAGTTTGTTCCCTTCCACGATCTTCTCATCGATGGTCCTGGTGAGGTTCGTCAGCAAGACTTCCAGGTCTTTCTTGGAGATGGAGTCGTGGGTCGTCGTTTCGGGGGTGATCGGATCGGTGTTTCCATTGTTAGTTTGCAAATTCTTCCTGGTTCTGGGTGCCATTTCATACCTAACCTGTAAAAGTACAATACCCGATCTCAGATTGATTGATTTCGAATGTTATCTCGGATTACTATTCTCATAGGTGGATTCATGGTTGCTGGATCCGAGCTGTTCGTTTCCCACAGACGGCGCCAAAATGAAACGGTGAGTTCCTAAGTCCAGATGGTTCTCTCCCTAATCCCTAATCGGCTAACGTTCAATCCTTCGGGCTTTATCGAATTACCTTGTTACCGAAAGAGTCGGGTGCGAAAGAAAGGAGAAGATCACAATGGCAATAAAACAGGGAAATTCAGTAAGTTCTGATCGCGTATGCATTCATTGGGGGTGAACCCCTATTTATAGTGTTTTTTCTGGGCTGACTGGCCTATCATGCTTTGTCAGCCTGGCACATAAATATCTTGATAGGTCTACAAAATATCTCACAAATATCTTATCCTAACTTCCCTTCTTTTTCTCTTTTGATCCGACCGCGCGCAGGCAGTTGATCACTATTTGCGTCTATCCTGTACCTCTAGCGACCGGTCACAGACGACCGGTCGTTACTTATATTATGTTTGATGCCTCTAGTGACCGGTCACAGGTGACCAGTCATTGTGATGCTTCTAGTGGCTGGTCACAAGCGACCGGTCACTGCTTATGTTTCACTCTGGCATCTCTGGCGACCGGTCATAGGCGATCGGTCGCTACTTGTACTTCGTTTGGAGTCTTTGGCGGCCGGTCAAGAATGCTCAATCGCGGCTGCTATCTTACCCCAGGCGCCCGGTCAAGGCCGCCGGTCGCTCCTTTGTGCTTGCTCTCTGTTTTTCGACCGGTCAAATTGGCCCAGTCGCTGCGAGCTCTTTTTTCTTTCTTTGTTCTGCTGGTTCCTGCTTCTTTTGGGGCTTTGGGTCATATTTTCCCCTCTTCATATTCCTTCACCCAGACTTTTCTCTTTATCCCTGTAACGGCTTTGGGCCAACTATCCCAGATCAAAAGACCTTAGGTAGATATGTGATAAAGCACCCCGAAGACTTAATAACCAGATAAAAGAGGCCTGATTCGATTTAGGAAATATTTGATCAGAGGAGTACCTTGCCTTATCCTTTCATTCCAAACATTCATATCATTCCCAAGATCCAAAGCTAAACACATTCAATCTCCACAATCAGCCAACCCATCAAATTTCAATGAAAACGGAATAAATTTAAGAAAAATAATACAATCAGACAACTTTTAAGTGGAAAGATTTTTAAGGTTGTTATCAGGCTCAATTTCAAACTTCCATAGATATTTTCACCCAGAATTCAACATTCAACGGAAAAGAGAAGCACATTATTTATCACCTGAAAACAAACAAAAACTAGTGGTCTGAAGTGATAACTGAAGGTCAATCCCTACCCCACACTTAAAATTAAACAATGTCCTTATTATGTGACAAGGCATGAGTGAATAATTCTGAGCACACATAAAAACATTTATGTCAGAAGGAAACACAGCAGAGCTGTCATTAACAACAAACTAAAATTAAATGAAATTAAAACTAGGACTCCCCTAGATTTTGTTGTCACTTCGTATGTAGAACAACCCCACCCCACACTTAGAGCTTTGCTCAAGTGTTACAGCCTGGTTGCAGCATCCACATGAAACATTCATCTAAAAGAAAGACACTAAAAGCAACCAAAAACTACAAACTGAGTTAAAGATCAAGAAACAACAAAACTAGGAAAATAACTACAAAATGAAATTAAAAACTAACAAAATAAAATATAACGCTGGGTTACCTCCTAACCAGCTGCCTTTTTTTAACGTCTTTGGCTAGACCAAACCTCCCTGAGGTCAACCTGGGTCAAATATGAATGTCGATGTGAGTGCCAAAGGGTGGGCAGGGCGGGCATCATATATCTTCATAAAACGACCCCGATCAAATGAAAATTAACCTCAACACTCCAGATGTAAAAGTGTAAACTCCACCGATCATGCGTCAGGTGGTTGTGTTGAGGAAGGTGATCTTTGATGTGAAGATCACACTTAGGCTGGCCCTCCTTCTCAAATTCAAGGATGTAAACATCATTGTCATCCGATGGAAGCTCAAAGGAAGAACCAATAGGAAGATCAACTTCAACAGGAGTCAAGGGCTCCTTGAAGTCAATGAGATAACTCTGCTCTGATGGCTCATCAGCAGGTGCAGGAAGAAGGTTGACTGGTAGACTCACTGGCTCAAGTATAGGTGGAGAAGGACTAGACTGAGTAGCTTCATGAATTAGATTATTCTCTAACTCTGTAGATTCATCAAATTGCTCAATCACTAGCTCTGGTCTCTCCATGATCTCCACCTCAGGTGTGTTAGCAACTTCAGGGATCGAATGATCAAGCTGCGTACCACTCCACACAGTTACTGCAGTTGGTTGTTTGACCTCACGAGCCTCTAACCTTTCAATAAAGAGAACCATTTTAGCTGACATATAGTCTAGTCTTGCATTCATCTCCGACATGAAGTAGGTCTCATGTTCAACGGATTGTGGTTTCCAGCTTTCGATAAAAGGAACCTAACAGTGAGAACTTTCATGGTTTCCTCCACATATCTGGTAGATAACCCACTGGTTGTAACTTTGTGCAGGATAATAGTGTTCAGGAGAAGGACGTGCTTCAGGAGGGCTAGACAATATAAAGTTTCTTAAAGCATCCTCCAAACTAGAAGAAACAACTGAACAATAAGCACGCTCGTGGTCTCCTCCACATCTTTCACATACAACCCATTGGTTGTAATATCCAGGCCTACCTCCTAGCGGATTGTAATATCCAGCCATTAGATCAAAGTACCTCAAAAGAAAAAGATAAATTAATTAAATACATAAAGAAGAAATAAAAATAAAAGCATGTACATAACAATAAAATAAATAAAGAACAAAAGAAAAGGAAACTAAACTATAAATACGTAAAAAAACTAAAAGAAACAAAAAATAAAATAAAAACTATAGACTGGGAGAAACTATGAATCCAAATAATCTAAAATAGCAAAGATCAAAATAACGATCCTAAAAACAAAAACAAAAATAAACCTAACTAAACTAAGCAAAATCAACAATGAACGAATACGAAAATAAAACAGCCTAAACTAAAAATAAACTAAAAAACAAAATAAATTAAAGAAAATAAAAATAGAATAAAGACTAAACTAAATAACCGTGCCTCCCCGGCAACGGCGCCAAAAACTTGTTGGGGTTAAAACCTAATTCGGCAAGTGTACCAGTCTTTGTAACAAGTTTTCCTAGAAAGTATTCCCTAGGTTAATTATCGAACCAAGGAGGCAGTGTCTAGTCTAATCTATAATGTACCTAACTATTGAATTAATGAAATCAGAAAATAGAAAATTAGGGGGTTTAATTGATGAAATTGTATTTCTAAACGTAAAATAAACAATAACAATAACTACAGAAAGGAAAGTGTTAGTTTTCTTGATAATTTTAGGAGAAATCCCGGTTTACTAATCCTCCTAATTCCCGGTTCCCTTCTCAATGTGTTTACCAAATTCTAGATTAAAATCCCAAATCAAATTATTTCACTTTCAGTATCCTGTTCGGCGAAATCTAATTGACAATTACCAAACCCTAACTCTCGTTATGAATTTACTAATTGCAAATAGCTTTAAGCACGATCTAGTTAGATAATCAATTAATATTTTAGAGGAATTGTTGTCTCTAAATTAACTGGTTTTGTTCCTATAGTCTATTGAAAGGCGCAGTTCTCTCTTGTAAGTAGATAAACTAGAAATCTCTAATAATTGGCCAGACCATCAGAGAATTAATATAAACAAAGAACAAAACTTTAATCTGATTAAAACTGTTAAAATCACAAAGATAACGGACCTTGAATTCGGATTACATAGCAAACCGGAATCTAGAACGACTACTCAGACATGATAAATTCATAAACAACAATAATAGATAGAGAGAAAGCCATCAAATCTGTAATGGAAATCTGATGTCGTAATCTCAATCCTCTCTGTTATCTCCAATCTGACATGAACTGTTGTTCTCCTTCCTTCTATGCGGCTAGGGTTTGATTTTTCTCTGTTGTAATGTCTATCTCTCCCCCTTGCTGATAAGCAACATATATATATATATAAACGACCGCCTTCATTTATCAAAACGACGCGCCTCTTTTTACCCTGTCCGGACTTACGTCCGGGTGTGTAAGTCCGGACACCTCACAAAAATATGCCGCGCAACACCATTGGCCTAGTCCGGGTTTACAAATCGGTACACATACCCGGACCACACCTAAAACTTGGCAGAAAGTTGTCCTCGTGGTTGGTCCGGACATACATGTGTCCGGACACACCCTAAAATGCATTAGAAAGGTTGTTTTTGCTCCCGTTTGGTCCCGTCTTGACCGTCAAGTCCTCGACATGTGTTCCTAAGTCCTTTTCTTCAATGTTTTTGACCTGTTTTAGCATAAAACCACAAATAAGGGGAAGGCATACTCCTTCTAAGATAGAGAGTAAATGAGGAAGCTTTGAGCCACTATGTAAAAGAGAAGAAAACTTGTACTGAGAATTCGATAGTGAATTTACAACTTAGTCTTCTAACCTTGGGGTTAGACAGAATGATTCTGCCCAAAACTAAACCTAAGAACTCTATAGATTGATCATTGTATCACAGGGAGTTCTTCAGTGCAACGCACTCTAATGGACTATAAGTGTGAGTACTAGTGCGAAAATGAAATACAGAATATAACTTTAGTCTACTAAAGCTCTCTCAATCTCTCGAAAAGGGTTTTCTAGCTTCACAATTACAAAATGATTTGTCAATGCTTAAATACAAGTTCTAAGACACTTGGTAACTAACTAAGTAGTGCTCCATGTTTCTTCAAGAGGTTTAATAGGTCAGCCACGCTCCTGGAGGTAACTGCTCCTGAGAGGAGACTTTGATTACGTGGGCGAGACTTGTTGTAACCACTCCTTTGAGTGGATCTTGACTACACCATAGAGACTTCTGGAAACCGCTCTGCTTCAGTGTGGTTGGACAGATTTCGTCTGGCAGATTAACTCGTTCTTGCTTATCATCTACAAAACATTGAGAAACCAACAAACCCATCTTCCAATAACTCCTCACCTATCTTTTAATCTCATCATTTTATATGATAGAGTTTGTGTACATGCTCAGGTTAGGCAAGACTGCATCTGACAATAGCTGAATCTCATGTTCAACTTCACGGCATGGGTGCAAGGTGGCAGATTCTATGAACAAATCGGCATACTCTTCGAGGATGTTGGTAGCTTAGTACTCCTCGACACATCCCGATAGGTTGGACGTGTCTTGTGGTGTAAACTCGAAATTACTTAGAGGTAGAAAGCTTTAAGTACTTCAAACTGGAAAATTATTTCGATTGAGAATTACACTCTAGCGATTCACTTAACCCCCCTCTCGCCCAACCTATGGACTTGGAATGGTTTAGGATTTCATCAAGCCCTTTCTACCCATACCGAACACCTTCAGTCTCTAGTCTCCTAGCAGTCCATCGACTACTCCCTGACTATCTTTAGCAGCCCCTTGCTAACAACACACTAAATGTTTAAGGTTTTTCCACTCACTCACCCCACTCTATTACAAGACTCAAAAAAACTCATAATGAAACTAAAACTCTAAGCATTATAACGCTTTACATGCCTAAGCTCTCTAGAGAATGTTTTTGCCCCATTTCAGCAATTCGACCTTAATACATATCTACTTCAAGTGAAACCAGGTGATCCTTATAGAAGATGCTGATATACTCTCATTAGCGGATCCCAAAGCTTGATATTGGGCTCTATGAAGTCCAGACTTCTAAGTGGTTTAGCCACTTTCACGCCAGTTGGGACCATAGACAAGAATGACACAGTTGAAGATAAAATAGAAAAAGCATAAAGCGACAACTACTTTTTATGCCATGTATTTGTCTTCTTCCTTCTTTGCCCCCCATGCGTCTGAATATTTGATCTTAGGAGATCAAATTGTGCAGGTTGACGTAGTGAAGCATGCTAGAGAGTGTGGCTGACTTTAACATTTATTTTCGGCTTTAATTCCAAGTGAGTGTTTTCATCGATTGTCTTTGAGCCTTGCTTTGAGCGATCGTGGACAGGTGCCCGACTATTGGACACCAGTCAAAATGGTATAATCCGCTTGTAACCTTGCATACAAGCAATCCTGATAATCTTTATTTGCTTAAACACTTAAACAAACACATTAAACCACAATGACAGATTGCTATCATCAAAATCTTAAGGAACTTGACTTAACAGAGGAGAGCTTAGAACTTGGGTGTCTGTTTGGATGAGTTGTTTGACTTGGGTGGCTGTCACTAGGTCCACCCCGGCTATCATCGAGTTGGAGTAAATGATGTATTTGTTTCCATCTTTGGTCCACTCTCATAGTTGGGCTTGCCTTCATTAGATAAAGTCAACCTTCCATAAATACGGACTGCCTAACACCACCAGACAGATTCCAAGGGTACCACTTCACAAATTACATCATTGATGAAGTGTTTTGTGATCGAAAACTGTACTTTTCATTATTACTTGATTGAAATTTTACTTCCCTTCTAGAGCCAGCCCAACATATAAGGTTTTGGGTGTGGAAAGGTTTCTGATCCAAGTTGTTCAACTAGTTTGATGTGATATGGTTCTTTTGGATTCTTCCATCAACGATGGCGTCTACTATTTCTTGCTTTACCTGGATCTTGAACGAGAATAAATCCTCACGAGGGCCAAATCCTGGGGTATTACGTTATTGGTATCCTTTGGCTGGGCCATCAGAGACAAACAACGATCCACCTCTTTCTTCATCCAGGGCAGTAGTTGTAACCGTGTGTTGAGGCTCTCTCTCATTCTAGAATTTCGGCAGGATAAATCGGGACGGAGCTTCCAACACTTGGCTTTATCATGCCCAAAGATGGTGCAATGAACAGTAAGGTTTGGTCTTAGACAGACTTCCTCTGGTTGTGAAGTTCCACGAGGTGTGGTGTTGCTCTTCCCCTCCTTGGGTCGTGAGGGAGTAGAAAAGGGATGATTATGGTTCTTTTTCAATCGACGTTACTGTGTTTTTGGCCCACGATATTGAGGGTGAAGGGTGCAGCTGCATTTTATGTTGAATCGTACGATGTAAGCCAGCAATGTATTCAAATAGAACTTCATCGTCCTCCAATTGTACACCTAGAGCAAGAGCCTGCTGACAAAATGCAATGGTGTATTCCTGTACCGTTTGGTTTTGCCTTTTTCCAAAGGTGATGCCATGAGTTCCACCTCACCTATAGATACCCCATAGGATAGAATCCCCCTCGGATCAAGCGAACAAACTTCTTGCATCCGATCTTCTCCGTGATGTGATTTTAGATGGACGTTCCACCAGGATAGAGCGTGGCATGTCAACTTCAATTTTGCAAACATAACCTTTTCTTGATTGCAAAGGCCATACAAAATGAAGTATGTCTCGTTGGTCGATCCATGCGTCGAGTCTTTCAACATCAACCGCATTGTCATATGTAGAAAGGTCAATCTTCGCTTCAACTTTGAATGGATGCAACTCAAGTTTATGTTTTGAATCACGGTTTAGAACCTCTTCTTCCTCTATTTCTTCCTCCTTTGTATCGGATTCGGACTCATTTTCTTTCTTGGAAGAGAGACGGGCATGAGGTGTTTTATTGTCTGGCTGGGGTGTACCTTCCGCCTGTTGATTCTGGAGTAACTGGCCACTGGGTTGTGAACAATTCAACCTTCTCTGCAAGGTAGGTGGTTTCTTCACTTTCCTTTGAAGGTGTCGCCATGGTAGGGGATTTGTGGGAGGACTTACCGTGTTGAGTGAGGGATGTTAATGGTTCATTTCTCTCTTGATATTGGGATTATGTGAGGACCATACGCTTAGCGATTAGGGAGCAAGGTAGCATAAAGATTTTGGTCACAAGAGTTTAGAGCTCTAATACCAAATTTGATCTTAGAAGAGGTTCTACTCTGCAATTTATGTGGGAAATAAAGTAGAATGAGCGAAAACTAGAAACTCACAAGTATAATTTTTTAATAGTAAAATAACAAAAAAATATAAACTAGTCATCCTAATAATGTCCAACAACAACACGTGTAGAGAAGAAAATAGAATGAGTTGTTCACTTTTCCTAGTTGGAGTTGGATCAACTGATCATCTTATTTCAGGTTTAAGTCAATGTTGTTCCATCTTTTGGCACGAGTTATTGGATTTTTCGGACTTGCATCAGTCATGTTGATGCTCATTATGGTTTCCAACTTCACTGCTCATTTTTTTGGTGTAATAACACCTCTTGTGTCCAAGGTATGTACTATGATCCACATTTTACCTTGGATATTTGGGTTCTTCTATGGTTTATCTTGTTCTTTGTTTAAAGGTTCGTTTCTTTGGGGCATTTGTTGTTAGGCCTCTAGAGGCCACAATGACTTGGTATGCAATCTTGATTTCTGATATTATTTCGCAATATTGTAATTTGAATTAGTTATGTTTTACTAGAGTAGTTTGAAGCTGATTTTAAGCCTACTTATGGCAATTTGGTTGATCCTGAAAGAGACTGTCGCTCTTGGGAGTGTAGTGCTTTATAGAAGCTCCTAATATTCTCCTTTTGTGTCTTGTTAGTAATGGGCTGAAGAAGATCCATTTGGTTCTTTGATTTGTTGATCTTATGTTGGGCCAAGAAAGGCCCTATTGTTTCTCTTTCCATTGTTGTTGTTGCCAAGACCTGGTATTTTTTCAAGCTGGACATTAGTTGAATATGTGCATTATTGTTAGTTTGACTTTTAGTTGTGGATTTTCTTTTGATATAGCCTTATGTGCATTGACATTATGGTATTTGGTTCTAGCTTGATAATTTACCCCTTGTAAACTTTTTAGTAATCTATAAATCTTCTTATATGTAGAAGTCATTTATAATTGGTCAGATCACTCCACCCCATATATAGCGTATTTGGATAATACACTCGTATTAACAATCAAGTTTATTTTTTAAAAGAAATCAGCAATCAGGTTTTTTTTTACAGAAATCATCAATCAAGTTTTAAATTGGACCATAATCAAGTAGTCAAGGACTTGGTTGAAACTCTGCCCTGAAAAATTTAATAGACAGGTTAACGTCAAGAATGACATTTTCCATCAATTAATGGCACACGATGATTAACATAATCTAATGTGACATGTGAAGCGAGATGACATTTCAAAAAATAAATCCTAACTTTGATGTCATTTCACACACTTTCTCTTATTATATTGCTATTTGTTTGGCAAATTAGTTTGAAAATCAAAAGATATAAGTTGTTTGGGAAGGGGCTGATTTGGTCTGATTTTGACGGGCTGGGAATAGGGGTCTTCATTCGATTAATTCGGTCAACCGAAAATCGAATTTTGAAAATAAAATTGGTTATAACCGAATTTTAATTCAATAATCGAATTAATCAAAACCGAATTAACCAAAAAATGAATTTTTTTTCCATTTAATAACAAAAAACTGAACCGAAAACCGATTTAGTAGCGGTTAACCAAAATAAATTCGGTTAACTGAAATTTTTTAAAGAAAAATTACAATTTTCATTGATATTTCTAAATTTAAATTTTATTTAAAAAAATATTTTGGTTATTCGGTTAACCGAAATATTCTCTTCAATATCCCAAAACTGAACCAAAATAAAATTCGGTTAACCGAAAACCAAAATTAAATAAAAAAAAGGTTATAAAAAGGGTTAAAAAACCGAAAAAAAGGTTTTTGGTTATAATCGAAATAACCGAACCGTTTGGACAGCCCTAACTGAGAGAGAAGGAAAGCATAAAGCAATATCTGGGTCTAATGGGGTGTGGCTTAAAGCAAAGTATGGGCAGCCAAAACCATTATCATCATTTAGGTAAACCATTATCTTCCTTTTTAAACCATGATCGCTAATCTTAAAGTACGTTCTGACTTTTGAGTAAACCCACGGGTAATACAATAGTGCCTGCTAACCAGGCTAACCAAGTAGACCTGACAAAATAGTTTAATCTCGCTAATCCGATTCAAAATCAACCTGTGTATAATGGGTCGGGTAGAGTTTTTCCACCATTCAAAATGGACAAGGATTATGGTTAAGATAGTCCAACCAGTCAATTTGCATATCTATTTCTTTGCACAAATTTAATAAATTTCTAGATTGTATAACGTACCATAGAAAACACGCGCTTAAAAAAACGTTGAATTACAACCGAAGCAAGCCAGGGCTGAAAGCGGTATCGAACTTTGAGAAATAATATTACATCTTGTTGCATATTTGACATTTTTCAACTTTAATGTAAAAAGTTTAAATTGATATGATAATTAATGTTCAGCATTTCTTTTAAACCAAACAATTGTTCAGTCTTTATAAGTATAAGTTATTTGTATTTGATGCAAAAAATAATAATAATGATATTTTAGGTTATTGTACAAGTAGTACTCCCTCCGTCCCACCTTGACCGTCCTATTTACTATTTGGATATGTCGTTTGACTTCAATTTTTAACATATAAGATAAATTAATTTTGAAAATTTAAGTTTTGTATATGATTCCTTACATGATAAACTATATAATACAAAATTTAGTTTTATAAAATTATTTTACCTTATATGTTTAATATTGAGGTGGAAAAACGTGCCAAAAAGCAAACAGGACACTTATGACGGGACGGAGGTAGTAGTATGTAGGTGCTTTATTCGAACTCTAGATACACGGCTGGATTATTATGATTACTCGATTATGCGAGTTCGCATGTAACGATTCAAAGTATGTGAGCTTACAACTAGATACATCGATCTTATGGAAGTAAATATTCATAAGCAATCGGAAAAGTGTTGGCACCACAAAAACGCTAACTACTTGCCAGCTATCTAGTTTTTTTATATATATATAATTATGAGCAAAGGTCAAATAAACCGAAAAAGGCAAATGAACCAAATGAGCAGTACAACAGTAAACTTGCAAAGAAGCTAGACTTACTACTACCCCTTCAAAACAAGCCAAGGCTAGTTCATCCCTAACTCTTAGATTTTAATCTACTCTGATCTTTACTAGCAACCTTATTAATACGGGAGAATTTTTAGTCCGTGAACATCTATGTCGTCCTCCTGTCCGCCAATATCAGCATGACACCTCTACCAGGAACTTACTAGCCATCTAGTATCTCACTAAGAATTTTTTTTTTTGTTGAGAAAACTAAGTTTCATAATGTTGAGGGAGAGGGAGTGGGAGAGGGATATGTGTGTAGGTAGCTAAGAAGGCAAGAATTGCATACAAATGGGAGGTTTGATTCTGGCCAGCGCAAGCAATGAAGAAGGCAAGCTCCAAATACCTTCCCCACAGATGAGACCAGAGGCGACTGCAGGAACCAAGAGGTCGGCCATCTTAGGATTAGTTTGATGCCAGAGATAGACAGCCAGACTACCCACACACATATCTATCGCAAAGTATCCACCAACGAGGAATGGGACCGCCATAACCATAGGAAGTGGGACCCAATTCGCAAATCTTGGAGGGGATAGATCCTTGACCAAATTAACTGCGATGGCAAATGCAAAGAAGGCGAAGCAGAGCTCCAAACAATGCTGGGGTAAGGCCCTGAACCCTTCAACCCCAAGGATAGCCATGTTGCGGTAGATTAAGGCGTAGGGAGCCTTGAATTCGCCGTTGGGATTGCCGACGTCAAAGGCTCTGTAGTAAAGCATGAAGCTGAGAGGTGATACCAAGCAGCCAAGGGCAGTCCCGATGGCCTGGCTGAGAAGCATGGATCGTGGGGATGAGAGGGTGAGATGTCCTGTCTTTAAATCCTGCATCAGAACACATGAGACTGAGACCACAGATTTGATGATCCCGCAGCCTACCAAGCCCGCCACCACACCTGATTGTTTACCCGCCAAGGAAGCCAGGGTGAAGAGAGCAACTTTGCCGTAGTTGTAGGCCATGTTCATGTCGGTCAAGCCAGTCCCGTAAGCATTGCAGAAGGCCAATATCGGGGCGAGAAGATAGGCGACGACGACGTAGTACCATCTTACAGCTTCTGGGAACGTGATGGGTAGGACAATGGCGGAGACGACCGAGAGGGTGATGTACCCACAGAATGCTACTGACATTGGAATGCTCTCCGTTCCAAATAATTCATTCCTTCTTGTGTCCTTTGTTTTGCTTTGCTGCTGTAGATCATCTTCAGCGTTTGTTTCTGGATCCTGCAGGTTGTTTCTCATTCTCTTATGGACGCTTAGGATCATAACTGATATCACCTTGACGAAGTTATAGAGCCCATCCCCGAAAATGAGAGAGATGGCAATGAATACCTATATATAATTGATAATGATTGAATCCCCAAATTAATAGTAATAACTCCAACGAATGGATTAAAAGGAAGCAAGGATAGACAGACAGAGATAGATAAGTTAATCACAGAAACCTCCGACAACCTTGTAGCCATTCAAGCTCTTCATGCTTTCTTCAGGTAGATTGTGCGGGAACCATTTCCCCTCTTGTTTGCTTATGAGTGGCCACATCAATCCCCAAGAAACCACAGCTCCCAGCAGCAGAGACAGATTCACCAAGTGCGAACAGATCATGCCAGTCCCCACTAGTGTCATGCTAAAGTCAAAGTAAAAACTGCAAACCAGGCCATAACAAGAATAACGAATTTGTTGTTAATTTGCTGAAAACTTGATTTATATATAAGTAGTACAGTACATAATTTGGCAAGAACCCAGAGCTAAAAAATTGCAAAAAAAAAAAAAAAAATTACGTCTGCTTCCATGCTTGCAGTCCAAAAGTCGGAAACTGCTCAAATCCGCATTTATCCTTGCCTGTATAAAACCACTGGAAGAAACCCCACAGAAAGCTTGCCGAGAAGAATTTTGCAAATCCATGGACTTGCTCTCTGAAAATTTAATTAATGGAATGGATTATACCATCTACATCTATACATGTATCATGTCCTGTACCAAATCAGAAAAGAAATACCGACAGATTTACTTTGCCATTTCATCACCCTGTGAGTGAAATCCGTTTATAAGAACCGCAGTAGCCATCCCACTTGGAAATGTCAATTGGTAGTCAATTATGAGTACCTACATTGTATAGCAGAGACAACCCATGAAAGATTCAGTCAACTGGATGCAGTTTTTAAAAGTAACACAAGTATATGTAAGGAAACCTAACCTTTCTTAGAGGAATCAGCACAAATAGGCCGACGAAACACACTAGGAAAAGGTAGGTAGTCATCCAACCAATCCCAGGTTCTTTGTAACTCCCAGGTGTATTCCCTTCTGTGTCAACCCCAGCCAGCTCGTAAGTCTTCATATCCAGCCCCAATAAGTAAGATCCAAATCCTCCTAATCAATTATGAAATCATCAAATCAAAAGCGTCCACCACCTGTATATAAAGTTATAATCCACAACTATTTGAAGAAAGCATACTAGTACATTTTATAAAGAGTCCGGGAGTGCTATTTTTATATAGTTAGTTAGTTGGATGGTTGAACCCAAACCTCCAATAGCTATGCTGTAGCACGCCACAGCAGCTGTCTGAATCATGGTGTTCTCTTGCTTAGTGAACGGGGCTGTGGAGATCCCAAATCTTTCCAACAGTTTAGTCCAACACCGAATCATTACAAAGGCCAAGAGCCCAGCAGACACGTTGAGATTCGGGGTTAGCCCGGTGGTGAGATTGAGCCGCATAGCTATGACGCTGTAAAAACTCCAAGAACAATGCTGGCAATGACTCCTCGCAGAGTGATCTGCTTTGTCCATGGCGGGATGGTCTCAGCTACTGGTATTACCGGTGCCAGAGATGATGACTGATTATTTTCATCATCACGGTCATCTCGCGGATGATGATCTAATTCGAAAGGGTGCTTACCATTACCCACTTGTTGATTATTGATTTCTGTGGTAAGTTCCATTGATCTCCTCCTCCTCCTTTCTAAGCTGTGTGCAGTGCAGGGTTTCTGCAAGCGTGCTATTCCTTCCGCAATGTGCGTAACATCTTCTTGTATATGCTACTCTATTATATAGATACAATACAGATGTGGATGATTGGATCCCTTTTTCAGGCAAGTTGATGCAAAATGCCAAATGGGTACTATCAGTCATACCCAAACAAGGTAAAAAAACATACAAGAAAAGGATGCTCTCATCCTGGGCGCAAAACCAAGTTCTATGAGATGCTTTGAGTGGCACATCCACTAGCTATATGATTAGCGCTCGGAAACCATTGAATGTCATTTTCCATCTATACGAGAATCAATTCTTCGAAGAAGAACATGTTAGCATTTTTGCAATATATGTGATCCTCTTTATTTGACTAAAAGACTAACCACACAAACATATCTAGGGATACTTTACTGTGTGTCAAGCAAAGCAGAGTAAATGGACACCTTCAAATCTTTCTTCCTCTCCTTCCTGTCCTGCTTGCGGCACAGGCTTCCGTCTATTCTTCTTCGTTTTCTGTTATGATTAAAAAGAAGAAAGAGAGCGGATAATGATGCCAAACAAGAGGAGGAGAACCAAAGTCAATGCGCTACTCCTGTCTAGCTTGCTAACTGATTGAAATTGATTGACCCAACAAACGAAAAAGACAGAAATTTTTGAAAAATCAGAGGCGTGTGGTAGTAGCGTGGAGAACACAGACACACATATCTCTTCAAAAGAATCAGGACAAAAAAAGGACCAGATTGAAAGATAAGTATCGTCCTCCATTTTGGTGCGAATGAGAATTTTCACAAACTGTTGTGACAGTAATATTGTTTAATTTGTGGTTATTTTGGAGGTATAGATTCCAGAAAACTTTATATTGTCTTCTTCCTTCCCATT
Organism: Limonium bicolor; assembly: GCA_023374045.1. Taxonomy (NCBI): domain Eukaryota; kingdom Viridiplantae; phylum Streptophyta; class Magnoliopsida; order Caryophyllales; family Plumbaginaceae; genus Limonium; species Limonium bicolor. The sequence goes on along the minus strand of CM041779.1, from coordinate 62,689,638 downwards.
TGGCCATATAATTCAATGGTAACTATCACCACCAGTGCGACCAGATACACACAAACCCACCTAAGAAAAAAGAAAATATCTTCCGCTGGTTCCAATTCTTCAGCGTGTCCACACTATTAGGATATCCATTGACTTGACCGTAACACTGCTTGATTAGGGTCTCCATTCTGATTTTTCTGCAGAATAAGCATCGGCTAAGCTTAGTTATAACATTTCTCTACTTTTACTTCTATATCTTTTAAAAGAATCATTAGCTATTAGATAAAACTTTAAAATCATACTAAACAAGATCAATGGAAACCCGTAAAGCTAGTAGTAGATCAGCTGCATTTTATGAGTGAATTAAGTAACGGAGAATCGAGTATCGCCATGTCAGCGGAAGAGATAACAATGGGAAAATAGAAATTAAATTCGTGATGATGAGTAAGAAAATGGGCATTAGAATTGAAAGAAAATCATCATCAACACCTTTTAACTTAGCTTGTTGTTTTTTTATTGAACTTGCTGCATCCTTACATATTAATCCATCTAAGTAACAAAGTCGAGATTACACGACCTGACTATCTTCAAGGGGATATTTTAACCCTTCTAGAGCTATTAAACAGATAGGATACTAACTTCACTAGAAAATTAAAGATAGAGTTATCAAAAGTTGTCCTAATACAATTGAAACAGTAGATAAAGCATAGATTTGCTCCCAAACCGAACCGGAGTAGTCATGGTCCATATCAGTTTATATGTTGTTCAAAAAAAAACTGATAAAGGTCTTCATGCCGAATATCAATCTCCACCTGTTTGTAACCTTCTTCTATATTGCCCATTTCATCCCAAAAACACATCCTTGAATTTCAGCTTCCAGCATTGAGCACGTTTACTTCATAGGTTTATTGAAAGCCTTCAGCAAAAGACGTTCCCAGTTGCGAACGGTACCAGCCACCATCATATTCTCTCCTCTTCTTTTCTTAGTTCCACAGTCAATTTTAACTAGTTCCTTTGAAGGAGGGGACCAGATGTAATCAACCTGAAAACCATTAATTTGACATCAGAATTTTGCTATAGGCTTCATTAAAAGCAATGTTTGATTCAAGTAAAGCCAGCCAAGTGAGTTGTTGATCATGTCTTGCACTATTTTTTGCAACATAGATGCTCCACATATAGTTGATCACTTTCTCAAATTTTTCCGCCCCCAGCTAGCTGAATCAGAATACAGCCAATCCTGAATGTTGATATCATCTATCTGATGATTATGATCAATATCAATAATCCCATCCCATTTCTTTCAGACCATTATACAGTTCAAGAAAATATTATACATAGTATCAATCTTTCCACAAAGAAAGCATTTAGGAGAAGACCCCACTCTTCTGGCCAAGTTTGCCACGGGACTGTTCAACAACTTCCATTGTAACAGCTTAACTTTTGGACTGCACTTGAGTTTTACAATCTTATTTTTAACACCGAAGACTTGGAACTACTGGAAGCCTAATCTTGAGTATCAGCTTTGGAGGCTAACAAATAAGTAGTTTTCACAGAGAAGGAGCCATCTTTGGTAAAATGCCGAACCCAAGCATCCTTAATTTTCCCTAAGATCAGAAGGGGTCTTTCTAATTTTTTGCAAATCTATATCCCAGACATTCTGAGTTAGAAGCCCGATATTCCACTGGTTCTCATTCTGGTTCAGAAAGGAATGCACAAAAGCGTTGAGATGATCAAAAGGCTTGGGGGAGAAGAGCTTGAAAGAGGAGAGTGCCAAAAAATGGTATCCTTACCATCGCCTAATTTCCTTCTAATACCCTTCTGTAACAGATCCATAGAAGCCAGAATGGAACTCCAAACTGGACTGTCATGATGAAAATTCAGGTTAGGGTAATAAATCCCTTTAAGGGTCTGACCTACTAAAGAAGAATCAGACTGCAGTAGGTACCAGGCTTGTTTAGCCAGAAGTCCTCTGTTAAAAACCCGCAGCAGAAGCCCATACCACCATCTTTAACTGTTTACAAACATTGCTTCACTTGACCCAATATGAAGACTCTTTTTTTTAATAGCTCCTCCCCACCAAAAGGCAGCTAAAATAGAGTTAATCTGGTTAGGGACATTCTTTGGAAGAAGGAATATAGACATGGAGTAAGTAGGCATTGATTGTAACACATTAGACACTAGGACAGTCCTGGCTGCTTGGGACATTGGCTTCCCCCAACTGGCTACTTTCTTTTTAATCATCTCCACTATATAACTGAAAAACTATGAGTTGTTTCTTCCCATGGCCATAGGGAGCCCTAAATTTTTGTTGAAACCTTTAGTTTCAGGATACCCCAGAGTATTACAGATAGAAGTTTTGACTGGCTCATTAAGCTTCTTGTTGAAAACCACGTCAGATTTTTCGGCATTTATCATGTGGCCAGACGACATGAGAAAGGAAGAGATTGTATTTTTTAGAAAGATTGTGTTTTCAATGGAGGCTTCACAACAAAAAAGGATATCATCTGCAAATGCCAGATGAGAAATCCTAGGACCCGAACTAGAAAGCTTAATACCCTTATCCAGACCCTTATCCTCAGCCTGAGACAGAGCACTTGATAAAGATTCCTAAGACAAAATGAATACAAAAGGAGAAAGAGGGTCCCCTTGTCTAATACCTCTTGTAGGTTTGAAGGACTGCCCCGCAACTCCATTAATAAAACTGCACACTTTGTCAATGTAACACAATTCATTACAAGTTTGGACCAATTTTGAGGAAAGCCCATAGCTTCTATTATGCTTTTGAGGAAACTCCACTCAAGCCTATCGTATGCCTTACTGACATCAACTCTAAAAGCAAAATTTTCTTTCTTCTTTGCTTGACTTCTAGATAGACAATGCATGACTTCTCAAGCAACAATGATATTATCAGTAATGTTTCTTCCTTGAACAAAACCAGATTGTATGGGAGAGTTAACAGAAGGGAGAATTCCTTGGATTCTAATAGCTAGAATTTTAGCAGCTATTTTGTAGATGTAGTTGCAGAGAGCAATAGGCCTAAAGTAACTAACTGAAACTGCACCAGTGACTTTAGGGATCATAGTAATGAAAAAATGACTCAAAGACATGGATATCAGGTTACCTTGAAGAATAGAGAGCACCTCCTTAATGACATGGGACCCCACCACCTTCCAATAAGTCTTGAAAAACTTCCCATTGAGGCCATCTGGACCTGGGGATTTATCACTCCCCAACTGATTCAAAGCTTCAAGAACTTCCAAACTAGTATAAGGACAATTGAGGATGTTGATCTGAGGCTGATTTAATCTGCTTCTCACTGGTTCAGGGAAAACTTGATCAATCTTAGGACTGACACTAGAGAACATGTTGCCAAAGTAAGATCTGGTAATCTTTTCCAACTCCCCCACCCATAACATATCTTGTTATTACTGTCCAGCAGGCCAAAAATCTAGTTTTTCCTCCTAGATGAAGCTCAAGAGTGAAAATACTCCATATTTTTGTCACCCTCTTTAACCCACTTATCTTTTTCCCTTTGCTTCCACCATAGCTCCTCTTTGAAAAGAAGTAATTCAATCTCCATCAAAGTTTTTTTCCTATTCGTAGCATTACCCACAGAAGAGGGACCAACATTAAGTCTGATAAGTGCAAAATACATCTACTTTTAGGGTTTTAATTCTTCATATTTTCATAACAATTCATGTCATATTTCTCACTTATCATATGTTTTTCTATAATTTATTTTTTGATGTGAACTGATACATTTTATATGTCAAATGCAGTTAAAAGTTATGGGATTACATTCTTCACTTCACTAGCTTCACAACTATTAGAAACTGATGGTGGCATATTTGATGTATAAGTAGACTGGCTGTTTGTATAATGAAGAGAATGTAAAAACTGCTACTTTCTGTATGATGTGAAACGTGTGAATACAACCCTAATAGCCCATCTACTTATACTAATAGATGTAAACTGTAAAGATAAAACAATAAGAGATAAATGAGGATATTTAGTTTGTTGCAAATATATTCTCCTTGATTATCTAAGATACTAACTAACCAAATACTAACTAAACTAATATATAAAATATATTAGTGATATACGCATACACCAACTCCAATACCCCCCCGCAAGCCGTAGGTAAATTCATTTACCTAGGCTTGATATTAGTACCTTTTGACATGCCCATGCGCTGAATTTGTTCTCTGTACCGTGTGCCAGGGAGTATCTTTGTTAACATGTCTGCAAGCTGCTCAGTGGTGTGAGTATACACTACGTCTACCAATCCTTGCTGAATTTTCTCGCGAACAAAATGACAGTCGATCTCAATATGTTTAGTCCTTTCATGGAAAACAGGATTGCGGGCAATGTGAATAGCTGACTGGTTGTCACATTTGACTGGAATCGGTGCTATACCATCAACCCCAAGCTCATAGAGTAGACGGGAAAGCCAAGTCAACTCGGCTGTGACACGTCGGAGGGACCGATATTCTGCCTCTGCACTCGAAAGCGATACGGACCCTTGCTTCTTCGTCTTCCAGGATATCGGACTATCTCCTAGGAAAATATAATATCCAGAAACCGACTTCCTAGTGTTAGGGCAAGCTGCCCAATCTGAATCACAATAAGCGAGCAATTGCAACTGTGAACACTGTCTATCTGCAAGTAGTATCCCATAATTAATGGTACCCTTGATGTAGCAAAGGGCATGCAACGCTGCCTCCATATGAACATCGGTAGGATGTTGCATAAACTGGCTCAGATTTTGAACAGTATAGCTAATATCAGGTCGAGTGTTGGACAGATAATTGAGCTTGCCTACCAAACGCCTATAAGGTGTAGGATCATGCAAGACTTCACCTTCAGTGGATAATAGATGTTTCCCTACAACCATAGGACCTTGAACTGCTCTCTTGTCTTGACACCCATACTCTTCAATGAGATCCAAACAAAACTTGCGTTGGGACAGAACATAACCACCATGTGCAGGGACAAACTCTATACCCAAAAAGTAATGCAGAGACCCCAAATCTTTGATCTTAAAATTAAGATCCAAAGCTTGCTTGATGTTATCCAGGTCTCTCTGATTTGTGCCAACGATCAAAATGTCATCAACATAAACAGCAAGAAAAATCCTTCCACTATCCGTATCCTTAAAAAACAAGGAATAATCATTCTTAGACTGTGTAAAGTGTAAGGTTTTGAGAAAACCTGCCAGTTTAGAAAACCACTGTCGTGAGGCTTGCTTAAGACCATATAAAGACTTCTTTAGTAGACAAGCCTTGTTTGCAGCCCCGGCAACATCTAAACCATGAGGAAGTCGCATGTAAGAAAGCATTATTAACGTCAAGCTGATTGATGATCCATCCCTTATGAAGTGCTGTGACAATCAGAGCTCGAATTGTTGTCAGTTTAACCACTGGTGAGAAGGTTTTTGTGTAATCAAGACCATGTCGCTGCGTGAACCCTTTAGCCACTAATCGTGCTTTGTATCTCTCCAAAGACCCGTCAGATTTAAGTTTGACCTTATAGACCCATTTACATCCTATCACCTTCTTACCCCGTGGTAAAGTGACCACATCCCAAGTATCATTCTGCTGGAGGGCTCGCAATTCTGCTTGCATAGCCTCTCTCCAATGAACAAACTTAGAAGCTTCCGCATAAGAGTGTGGCTCTCGCATATCAAAAGTCTGCATGGAATCAGGACAAACAGTAGAAGATAACGCCATGCTAGTAGGGAGTAATATCTGTAAGACTGTCATACCCTGAAAGCAGATTGTCACCACTACCACCAAATTTGTAAACTCGGGCATCCAAAACTTCTTGGAAGGCCGAATTACAAACGTAATCATCTAAATAGCCAGGCTGATGTCGTGTCCGACTAGAACGGCGAACCTGTGGAATCTGATCATCATTAACGCAAGCCGGTGGGGACTCTGAAGTGGTAACAATAGGCGCGTCATCCTCATATAAAAAACATTTGTGTATTGTCTTGAGAACCTGAAGGATGTGAAATCGCAATGTCACACCCCTTAATATCTCCAGTGTAGGGAAATACATCTGAATGAAACTTGACATCCCTACAGACTTCCACTTCACGCGTGGCAATGCTTAAGACCTTGTGTCCTTTCTTCCTGGGGTCTTCCCCAAGGTAAACACACGCTTGGCCTCTCGGTGCAAACTTTCCTTCTTTATGAGTGACAAAAGTTTTGTAGCATAAACACCCAAAAGGTTGGATAATATCATAATTCACCTTGTTGCCGTACAAAACTTCAAACGGCGTTCTTCCCTCCAAGGCCTTGGTAGGAAGCCTGTTAATCAAATATGTAGCATGGAGGATGCATTCTCCCCAGTAAGCCAGAGGGACATTAGACTGGAAAAATAAAGCTCTGGCAGTTTCCAAGAGATATCGATGCTTCCTTTCGACAACCGCATTCTGTTGTGGAGTATATGCACATGTAGTCTGATGAACAATACCTCTGTGAGAAAAATAAATTTTCCCTTCATTAGAACTCCCAAGTTCTTTGGCATTATCCGATCGGACAATCTTGATCTTGGCCTCAAACTGGCGCTCAACCATATTGACAAACTGAACAATAGTATCCCAGGCTGAACCTTTATCCCGTAAAAGTTGTACCCACGTGGTCCTGGTAAAATCATCAACAAAGCAGATAAAATATTTGTAACCATTATGAGTATCAACCTTGAAAGGGCCCCAAACATCTATGTGGATCATTTCAAATGCTTTCTTCGTCTTGATGCAAGAATGATTAAATGGTAATCTTTGAGCCCTGCTCTTATAACAAACATCACAGGCGTAACCAAAATGAAAATCTGCTTGCTTTATTAACCCCATCGTAACAAGCTTTTTAAGAGGTACATGTCCAAGTTTAATATGTAATCCTCTTGCTTTTGAACTAATAAAAGAACTGTCAACAAAACGACTACTACTACAGACTGGCAGCGGCCCATTATCTGTTCCAGTTCGGGTCGAGGCGTTGTAATCTAACACTGCGGCCTGTGCACACTCGCGGCCCAAACTCAGACGATCCATTCCAGTAGCGGAGCTCCCACGGTCCAAGTTTGCACAACCCAATCCAGGCGAGTCCAAAACGTACAACCCAGCCTGCAGTGTTCCGAGTCTTCTACTCTCCCCTGTCGTAAGGCCCTGAATATAGCAATCGGCGGAGCAAAATTTCACAGAAGCGTTACAATCAGTAGCCAATTTCCGTACTGAAATCAAACTAAAGCAAAATTCTGGAACATATAGAACCCCAGTGAGCCGCAGATTACCGGCGAAATCTACATCACCAATCAATTCTACCCGGCGCGTTCTTCCATCAGGCAGGACTATCAATTTTTCTGTTCGCAATTTGTTCAGGTTTGTGAAACATGTTTTATTACCGGTTATATGATCTGTGGAACCCGAATCAAGAATCCATCTATCCTTCAACAAATTATGCGAACTGGTAAGACAAATTTCAGTGGAATTGAGCGCTTTACCTGAGAAATTGCTATAGCATGGTTCTTCTGTTCTCGAACCTGTGTTCGCAGCTCGAATGAGCTCTGTAATCTGCTGGATTTGCTTCGAAGTGAAGCCTTCTTCACTATTTTTCTGGTCTGGTTGCTCTTCTGTTTGTGCGCTATGTGCGTAACCCTTCCTCCTCCGTGCGAGAACTACTTCTCTCCCATGAAGGTGAAAGCACTCACTATCTGTGTGCCCTGCCTTTTTACAATGCCCGCACCGCTGTCTTTGGTAGCAAATCTCAGAGGTATGCCCGATTTTCTTGCAATAAGAGCAGGTAAGCCTCTTTCTGTCAACCTCTGTTTTATTTGCATTAGGGTTTCCGCTTGAGTTCCTCGAACTCTCTGTCTGTGTTTGCTTCTGGTGTAAAATGACATAGAGCTATCATCCTTTGAATTCTTTGCGCCTCGCTGTTCTTCTTCCTGAACCACCAAGGAAAAAGCTTTTTCCAAACTGGGAATACTCTGCATTGCTAGTATCTGTCCACGTATTGACAGATAGTTCTTGTTCAAGCCCAGTAAAAAATGCACTAATTTATCCTCTTCTGTTGCTTTTGAGATGGCTTTGTTGATGCCGCAACTACAACCGTTGCAAGTGCACTTCTCAGGAGGTTTGGCTTGCTCCAATTCGCCCCAAACCTTCTTCAATCTATTGAAATAATCTGCTACTGACTCTTCTCCCTGTGTAATGTCTCCCAGGTCTCTTTTCAGTCCATGAATCACCGCCAAGTTGCTGTGTTCGTACCGCGCAGCAAGGGAATCCCAGAGCTCCTTTGGGTCATCGACAAATCTGACAGTGTGAAGAACATTGCTGGCTAAACTGTTCTTGATCCAGGAAACTACTAATGAGGTAGCTCTCTCCCAAGATGTGTATCGGACTACCTCTTCTTCTGTTGGTTTCTTTATCTTGCCAAGAACAAAGCCGTACTTATTCTTTGTTTTCAGGGCCGTAACCATGTCGAATCTCCACCCGAGGAATCCCGTCCCATTGAACTTTGGAACAAGAACCAAGCTCGGATTCTCTGCGGCATGTACGAAGATGGGATCGTTGACATCAATGGCGGTGCCGGTTGAAGGAGAAACTATCACCTCCTTTCCCTTGTTGGAATCGTCCGCCATAGAAGATAAACAAGAAGATTAATTCTCCTGTGCTCTAGATACCATATTAGAAACTGATGGTGGCATATTTGATGTATAAGTAGACTGGCTGTTTGTATAATGAAGAGAATGTAAAAACTGCTACTTTCTGTATGATGTGAAAACGTGTAAATACAACCCTAATAGCCCATCTACTTATACTAATAGATGTAAACTGTAAAGATAAAACAATAAGAGATAAATGAGGATATTTAGTTTGTTGCAAATATATTCTCCTTGATTATCTAAGATACTAACTAACCAAATACTAACTAAACTAATATACAAAATATATTAGTGATATACGCATACACCAACTCCAATAACAACGCCACAAACGGGGAGCAAAATATAGTCCAAACGAAGAATCTAGGCCTCGTTGAAGTTGCTTCCGCCCATTTTATGTACTGGTTCAGATTTGTGTCCGGATTTGTAAACACGGACCAGTCACAGACGACATTTTCTGCCCAATTTCAGACATGGTCCAAGTTTATGTACTTGTTTAAAAACTCAGACCAGCCTTTCCGTGAAACTTACTAGGCAATTTTAGACATGGTTCGGGTTTGTATATTTTATCAACTTATAAACACCGTAGCTGCTATATATTCACCCATCCAGAGCCATATTGAACACATCCCACGCCCAGGAGGGGCTTTATGCCTCTACTACATCCATACCACTAGACCACTCCACTACCATAATTTTTCCCAGCCATTCATTATCATCACCATCATCAACCCATCACCATATCCACCACATTACTTCATCCACCGCACACCACCATTCATGTACACCAGACCACCTCCATACACACCACCACACCACCACATATCCATAACCAACCATTGTTGCACCGACGTGAAGACGAAGTCGGAGCAGAGAGCTTGAGTCAAACTTGTTAACTGGAGTTTTCTCTGCCCTATCTCTTAATTTGTTTAATGTCATTCTTTGTTAATTTTGTATCCTCATAATCTCTTCATCTCATATCCCTAATGTGTCATCATATGTTAGAAGATGACACAACTACTCTACTATAAGGCGGGACAACTACAACAGATCGATGATGAATTTGGACTCGACCCGATCTCGATAATCCACTCTATAATCATAATGTGCAACCCTAAAATTATGTTTTTTTAGCTATTATTCAAAAAAAATTATACCTTATGCGTTGACTGAATATATAAAATTTTGATATCTTTGACAACTTTACATTATTATTAGTTTATTTAATAATATCACAAAACATAAAAACATTCATCAATAAATATGTAGCATAATTGATAACTAAGATGTTTTAAATAAAATATACCTACCCATTAATTTGTGAATTGCTTAAAAATGACACCTATCAATAATCACATAAAATTATTATTCTTCTCTTAAATACGATTATATTTGGGTACAAAAAACACGGCTACATTATCAATTTTGGTCACATATATTTATAATTAATTATTTATTAAGATTTGATTTGTTGAAACCAATTCTATAAAAAAATATAAATTATATCTTTGGTAAAAGTTTGATACAAAAATAAATATCACATTTTTACTCTCGAAACAATTGAGTTGGCTAATAACATAAACTATAAATATAGCAGAAATTTTGACATATTCACAATGCATAATTAACTTTAAAAATCTTCTTACTAAGTTGAATAAATCAAAATAACTGTATAAAATACTAACTACTATCAAACAATATTCTTACAAAGGACAGGGTCAACGTGGCCGCCACCTTCGAACAACAATTTTCAAAACAACCACAAATATACCAGCACAAAACAGCCACAAAACAACCAACAGTTTATACTGCAAAGAGAATGAATACCGTAAACAGAGGCGGGACTAGAAAACTGTAATTAGGGGTGAGAATATTTTAATTATATTAAAATATTAATTTTTAATAAATTAATTTGAATTTCAATAGTTATAATTATATTTAAAAATGATATTATATATTAATTTTGACACAAAATTAAAATAAAATTGAAATATATAGATTAAGTTTATTTTCCCTTTTTTATTTTTAGTTTTTTTAAAAGATAGGTATACTAAATTATCAATTAATGAAAATAATATAGAACAATAGTTTTAAACTAGTAGTGTTTTTCTAAAAACTTATACTAAAAATTATTTTAAGTAATTCTAATATTTTTTAATTATAGAATGTGTAATAAAAAAACAAAAAAAAATTGTATTATGATAGAAGGGTACATGATTACTAAGAATGACATAATAATACGTTTAACTTTTGTGAATATTGCTAAAATAAGGTATAAATCTGAATATTTAATTATATCTACATATAGTAATATATAGATATAATTAAAACTATTACTATATATCAATAAAATATTCTACAAGGAAAAGAGCAAACTAATAAAAATTACGATGTAAACTTTCAATTATGAATAAGTACAAAATATTTGTAGTATATTTCAGAAATATCAATTATAAGTATTCAACTTGTTAAGTAATGATTAATTACAAAATTATTTGTACAAACTATTGTGGTTTGTCACTATATCAAAGTTATTATATATTTTATACCGTATTAATAATTAAAGAATAATTTTATATCGTAATATACTTTATTTTTCATTTCTTGGATATATATATATTCGCTTACAGTCAATTATTTTATTATTAGAAAGAATTGCTTTTTCATTCAATGATATTATTTATTCCATTAAAAGTTAAATAATCTTAACTATTAATACATTTGAAATTTTATATTAAATACTAATATATAATCCATAAAATTTTGTCTATATATAACATCTAATATATTTGCTCTAAATAACATGGTTTATTTCTTTATTTTTTCAAATATATGTAAAAAATTTATTTATAAATTAATATGTATACATATTATAAATTAATTGTAACTAAAATATTAAAAAAGAATAATAATAATTAAATGCTATAATTGAAACCGCCACCGAACACTAGTTTTCAAAATTGTCAGACGAAACCGCCGTCTGCCGAAGGCTGTGGCTCGGGTGCTGCAAGGCAGTTGATGCAGCACTGCTACAGAGGGGGTTACACAAAGGACGCGACACGCACTTATACTTTTTTTTTTGGCATTCGCGGACGCCACTTATACAATGTTATATGTATATATATTTTTTGAAATAAATACAATGTTATATGCATATGTAGTTATATCATCTCTTCTTATTGTATGACATAATTAATGTTTATTATTTTATTAATGAAAGTAACTAATTGTAAACGAAATTTCAGTACTTCCTTGTCTCAAATTTACTCATTGGTTTGGATGTTCATGATAAACTCTACTGTTACAGGATGTATGAGCAGTTTGTTTTAGATGTTATATCCCTCTGACGAGTTTGAGATGTTTCTTCCTTTGCATCTTCTTTGGTTTTTCTTCCTTTTTGATTCCAGTGAAGACTCATCAACAAATCTGAGACATGATGGATTCTGATGGTTTTCTCTGGACATCAGCAGCATCAACACCAGTGGGTTTGATCTTCTCCGATAGTTAATCTTATCCACTTGTACATGAATAGTGTGTGATCTATTGAGGTAGTTGTGCAAAACAGTTAGTTGTGTAAAACAGTTGTAATGATCAATGGTAGTTGTGTAAAATAGTGGTAGTTTGGATGAAATTTTCAGTGGGTTGTATGACACAATTTGTGGAAAATAATAATAATATATAATATTTGAATCATCTTTTTGTAATTTTTATGTTTATTAAGACTTTAATTGATCAAATAATGAAATTATTAATATTATGAACAATGCAGAATTTTGTTTAAAAGATGAAAGATCAAATAGGGCATTACTTTTTGCACCAAATGTTGTGTATGTACTCAAATGGTGCATGTCTAAAAAGTCGCTCTAATTGTTGTATGCAAATAGTGCAATACTATCAAATGCCCTATTTGTGCTGTTTACAGTTTACCCAATACGCATTGTCCCAGCTTTGCTATAGATCAAAAGGAGCAACATAATTAACTTGCACCAATAGAGTGGTGTCATTTAGTGCAACCGAATAACCCTATTTCTAAAACATCTAACAGTGCAATATATAGTTTATGCACTATTAGTATGCCTCAACTGGTGCATTTTTAACATTCGCTCTATTTGTGCTGTTTCTTAAGGAACTGCCGGCTTGGATTCTGCTATTAATCAATTGGGGCAACATTATGATCTTGCACTAATAGAGCAGCGTCATTTGGTGCAACTACCCTATCTTGCACTAATAGAGTAAGATTATTTAGTGCAAGTAAAACTGACTCTGTTTGTAGTTGATCAATTGGTGCAACTTTTATTGCACTAATAGTTCATGTCAATTAGGGCAAAATAAAAAGTTGCACCAAATTGATAATTGGTGCGAATCAACTAGTGCAACCTTGGGGCAAGATTAATTTTACTCTAATTACTCTATTAGAGCAATAATATGATCTATTAGTGCAACTTTTGTTGCCCAATTTGAACTCTTATGTTGTAGTGTACATTAATATATAAGAAACGTTATAATTATTCCAATATCTTTATCTCATTTTATAATGAATTTGAAAAATCTAAACTTATTTAAGTATATAAAATTTGGAGTTTAAAGAACAAAAATACTTAAAATTATAAATATGAGTTATGAATGTTTTCTAAAAGTAATTCTTTATAAGATAAACTTTGTATTATTTTGAACTTTTTTGACCCTATATAAAAATTACCTAACTACTGAAAAAATACAAAGTTATGTAATGTCACCAGAATTTTTGCCCAAAACTCATGAAATGACATTCTTAGGTGGTTTTAGGGGTGGGTTTGTGGTGTATGGTAATCTTTTTTAACTCTTTCTATACTTTATAATGTCGCAAATGACTCGATAATAGTGTTTAACATTTTCTTAGCTTTTCTAGGGTGGTTTGTGGTATAGGGTAATCTTTGTTTAGTCATTATATTCTTATAATGCCGACACTGACTCGGCAGTTTTTTAGGGTTTGTTGGTTAGGGATTAGGGTCCCTTCACTACAAACCCTAAAAAATGTCTTCGACGTTTTTATTTTTCTAGGGTGGTTTTTATAGTGGGTTTGTGGTGTAGGGTAATCTTTTTTAACTTTTTCTATACTTTTTAAAGTCACAACTGACTCGGCAATAAGCCTTCGACGTTTTAATATTTCATGGGGTGGTTTTTTGAGGTGGGTTTGTGGTGTAGGGTAATCTTTTTTAAACTATTTCTATACTTTATAATATCGCAACTGACTTGACAATAAGTCTTTAACGTTTTTTAGCTTTTCTAAGGTGGTTTTGTGGTGTAGAGTAATCTTTTTTATTCATTCTACTCTTTATAATGCCGAAACTGACTCAACAGTTTTTTAGGATTTGTGGTTTAAGGATTAGGGTCTACGACCCTAATCTCTTCACTACAAACCCTAAAAATGTCTTCGACGTTTTAATATTTTCTAGGGTGGTTTTTGGGGTGGGTTTGTGGTGTAGAGTAATCTTTTTTAACTATTTCTACACTTGTTAAAGTCACAACTGACTCGACAATAAGCCTTCGATGTTTTAATATTTACTATGGTGGTTTTTGGGGTGGTTTGTGGTGTAGGGTAATCTTTTTTTAACTCTTTCTACTCTTTATAATGTCGCAACTGACTCGGCAATAAGTCTTAAACGTTTTTTTTATTTTCTAGGGTGGTTTTGTGGTGTAGGGTAATCTTTTTTTATTCATTCGATTCTTTATAATGCCGACACTAACTCGATATTTTTTTAGGGTTTGTGGTTTAAGGATTAGGGTTGTTAGACCCTAATCCCTTCACTACAAACCCTAAAAATGCCTTCGGCGTTTTAATATTTTCTAGGGTGGTTTTGGGGGTGGGTTTTGTGGTGTAAGTAATTTTTTTTAACATTTTTTATACTTGTTAAAGTCATAGCTGAATCGGCAATAAGCCTTCGATGTTTTAATATTTACTATGGTGGTTTTTGGGGTGGTTTGTGGTGTAGGGTAATCTTTTTTTAACTCTTTCTACTCTTTATAATGTCGCAACTGACTCGGCAATAAGTCTTAAACGTTTTTTTTATTTTCTAGGGTGGTTTTGTGGTGTAGGGTAATCTTTTTTTATTCATTCGATTCTTTATAATGCCGACACTAACTCGATATTTTTTTAGGGTTTGTGGTTTAAGGATTAGGGTTGTTAGACCCTAATCCCTTCACTACAAACCCTAAAAATGCCTTCGGCGTTTTAATATTTTCTAGGGTGGTTTTGGGGGTGGGTTTGTGGTGTAGAGTAATTTTTTTTTAACATTTTTTATACTTGTTAAAGTCATAGCTGAATCGGCAATAAGCCTTCGACATTTTAATATTTACTAGGGTGATTTTTGGGGTGGGTTAGTGGTGTAGGGTAATCTTTTTTTAACTCTTTCTATACTTTATAATGTCGCAACTGGCTCAGCAATAAGTTTTCAACGTTTTTTTTAGCCTTTTAGGGTAGGTTTGTGGTGTAGGGTAATCTTTTTTTATTCATTCTATTCTTTATAATGCCGACACTAACTCGACAATTTTTTAGGGTTTGAGGTTTAGATCCCTTCACTACAAACCCTAAAAATGCCTTCGACGTTTTAATATTTTCAAGGGTGGATTTTGAGATGGGTTTGTGGTGTAGGGTAATCTTTTTTTTATTCATTCTATTCTTTATAATGTTCACACTGACTCGACAGGTTTTAGGGTTTGTGGTTTAGGGATTAGGGTCTAACGACCCTAATTCCTTCATTATAAACCTTAAAAATGCCTTCGACGTTTTAATATTTTCTAGGGTAGATTTTGGGGTGGGTATGTGGTGTAGAGTCATCTTTTTAAACTTTTTTTATCCTTTATAAAGTCGCAACTAACTCGGCAATAAACCTTCAACGTTTTAATATTTCTTAGGGTGGTTTTTGGGGTGGTTTGTGGTGTGAGGTAATCTTTTTTTTTATTATTCATTCTATTCTTTATAATGTCCACACTGACTCGGCAGTTTTAGGGTTTTGGTTCAGGGATTAGGGTCGACCCTAATCCCTTCACTATAAACTCTAAAATTCCTTCGACGTTTTAATATTTTCTAGGGTGGATTTTGGGGTGGGTTTGTGGTGTAGAGTAATCTTTTTAACTAAGGCTATACTTATAATGTTGCAACTGACACGGCAATAAGCCTTCGGCGTTTTAAGATTTTTATGGTGGTTTTTGAGGTGGGTTTATGGTGTAGGGTAATCTTTTTTCACTCATTCTATTCTTTTAAATGTCGACACTGACTCGACAGGTTTTTAGGGTTTGTAGTGAAGGGATTAGGGTCGTTATTTATTAGTTTCAGAATTATATGTCATTCATACGGCAATAAATATGCCATAAGTTTACATAATACTAGCCTTGATTTCATATCATTAGTATGAAAAACCACTCAATTCATTTTTAAGTTTCCAAATAATAGGTTAAATTACGATTGACATGTTAACCATTTACGAATGACAAGTTAACCATTTATGATTGACAGGTTAACCATTTACATGCGACAGGTTAACTATTTACATGCGACAGATTAACCATTTATGATTTACAGGTTAACCATTTACATGCGACAGGTTAACCATTTACATGCGACAGATTAACCATTTATATGTGACAGGTTAACCATTTAGGATTGACAGGTCAACCATTTACATGCGACAGGTTAACCATTTACATACGATAGGTTAACCATTTACAATTGACATGTTAACCATTTACATGGGACGGGTTAACCATTTACATGCGACAAGTTAACCATTTACATTAATATATAACCTGTCGACACACTGGAATAAAAACAAGAAGATAAAAAAAAAACTCATCGTTTAATTAATGGCAGTACTCCTGCACATTTGAGTCGCAGCATATAAGCCACACTCCCTGCCGAATCCTAGTTTTCAAAACAATCATAAAACAACCAAAATAAAATAACCAACAAAACACTACAAAACAATCAACCAGACAAAAAAAAAAAAACAGACAAAAAAAAACCACGCGAACGGTGTCATAGGTCAAAGATTGGAAGTGCGCGCCAGTGGTTTCAGCGGGCAGGTTCAAGTTGTCCTGAACCGAACTATGTGCTACATACTTGTCGAAAAAAAAAAAACTACGTGCTACACACCCCGGGCCCCCTCCCAAAGACAATATGACCCACGGTTTTGGGTTGACGGTTGACCGTCACCACCCACAGACACGAGATACATCACCACCCGACCACAGAAAACAGCACAGTTTTACATATATACATTCAACATCAAGAAATCAGATCCACTCAAACACAAAACTTTTCAAGACAACCATGTGTAGAAATCACTACCACTGACCTTTACGATGACAGGCCGCTCGGTGGCCATCGTCGCCTCAACATCAAAGCTTTCTACCTCAAGCTGGATCTCCTCTCTCCATCTGATCATACCACTCATCAACAACAACAACAGCTCCTCCAAGATTCCCACATTCTCCTCTACGTCCCTCGCGCCAACAGCAACAACCACTGCAGCCACCATCTGCATCTAGACCATGAGGACGACAAAAAGTCAAATATTTTACTCAATTCTCCCGGATACTTCACGCTCCACCAATTTACCCCACAAATCAGCGGAAACACCTATCACAGCGGTAATTGTATGCTATTCGGAACCCTGCATAAGTTCCAGGTCGTGGAAGGTGCGATGTTCTCCATTTATCTGAACGGGGAGAAGCTTCTGAAGGGGATTTTCAAGAGAGCGACAGGCGAAAACTTAGGGTGGACACTGGATTCAACCTGCTGCTCGCTAGAAGGTCACGGCGTCGAATTGTCTCAGGCGGAGGTTTCTGTGGTGCCGGATGACAGTGCTCTAAGACTAGCATTGTCGACAATGACCATGCGGCATAATAAAGTGAACAGAAATCGAAATCGGAAACGAAATCAAAATCAAAGGCGGCGACTCCTTTATCCATCTAAGGAATTTCAGGAGTTGGAACAGATCCCGGAGGAAGGAGAGGCGGAATGTGAATGTGGCAGTTCGGGAGCCGCAAATGCTGATGTTGAGCATCTCTGTCCGCCGGAGGAGTTGGAGTTGGAAGCAGAAATGCAAGGACTAAGTTGGGCCGTTGATTTAGGGATATGGGCCGTGGGCTTGAGCCTTGGGTATTTGGTCTCTAGAGCTTCTGCCAGAAGACTACGGCGTATTTTCTAATTTTACTTACTGGTAGAGAAGATGATTAGCAATGTTTTTAGAATCACGATAGCTACGATCGTAAGTGATCCCTAAAATTAGATTGTGGGATCGTTCGACCCTACAAAAAGTGAGTAAATATTGTTTAAAGTTATACGTATGTTATAAATCACTTCTATTTAAAGTATAAAGTTTTTTTGAGTAAGAATATATAGCATTATTGAATTACAAAATAAAACTTAAGACCACAATAATGATAAGTAAACCATATGAATTCTCATAATATTGTCCATAAAAAAAAAAGATAAATTTAATAAGATAGGTTAAACATAAATCAAATCCACAAATTGTATAATTTTTATGTGCGTTTTTAATTCTTTCATCACCCTCCCAACAAACATTATGAGCTACAAGTTATTTATTACATGGTTTCCAATTCATCCTCATTCGAAAGAGTAAGTAAGCAATGGAACACAAAGCCAAAATGAGTTCTAACAGCTTATTGTTTCAATTATAAATCAAGAAGAAAAAGATAAACTGTAAACAAAGTTTGGATCGATGGGATCGTAGGATCTTACTATGGATCTAGAGTGTAGTATCGTAGGATTGAGCAATTGAATTGTGATCCTTTGACAATCCTACATGGCTTCGATCCTTCTTGCGTTCCGGGTCGTAACTATGAATTTGGATCGTAGGATCGAGGGGATCGAATCGCGATTCTGTGAACATTGATGATTTGTGTGATTGTAGATAGTTTTTCAGTTTCTACATATATGATGATTACTCCGGCTCGGTGGATGTACATGATTCTTGGTCTTTTTTATAGCTTATGGATTAAAGAATGTATTTATTGTCTGGGGTATTCTATTGACATTTTACGATTAGGTAGTATTTTAGGACTACATCAAAAACGACGTATAAACAATTTTTTTAATGATGAGGCTGAGCCAATTGTATTAACTATCGATCGATCATTGCCGATGGTTTGTAAGAAAACAAGAAAAAATATGAACAGCGATTGGCAGAATTAGCTTCTCTAAACAAATAAGAGTTGGGGAGAAAGAAAAAAAAGATGATTCCTTACGCTTGGGGATTTCAGCCATGATTTCGGTGCGACCTTCCTTACCGTTAGCAAGGCAGTCCAAAGATACAAAGGTTTTACCCCCACAATTTAAATTTTTGTCAAATGAATCTTCAGCTACTAAACAGATGCCCTTGATACGGCATTCCCTTCCTCGGTTGATCAAGCTTTTGAGCTCTGGTGCGCTGTGGAGATTCCTTCTCTTCTCAGGAAATCATGGGCTTCCACTTTCATTCATAACATCTGGAGGATTTGGTGGATAAGGAATGAAAACAAATTTCAAAACAAGGCCCTAGATTGGTAGCAGTGCTCTCTTGCGGTCAAAAGACAGCTGTGGGAATGGGAAATGAAGAAAATGTTCCTTGTATCAACATCTATGGAAGTAATCTGCAACATGAAGGGCATCCTCACCATTTTGCATCTTTAGAGGCAGTCGGGACCTCTGTCTGAGTTTTCTTGAAGTCTTAAAAAAAAAGTCCTCCCCGCTAGTTTTTTTTGCTATACTTTGTCTTTGTTTTTGTACCAAAACTGGTTACGTTAGTCTGGTTTTTCACCAGCAATTATCAAAAAAACACACAAAATTTGGTGGTAGAGCGATGATTTGATACAGTTATAGCCTCCTCAACTCAAAGTCGGCGAAAACAGAAATATAAAGAATTTGGAGGATATATATGTTAAATTGTATGTCCTGGGCGTATTTCAAATAGTGATAAAGAATTTGCAGTATCAAATCTTGTTAATCGACATATTGTATTATTATTATTTTTAGGGGAAAAGTCGACATATTGTAAGTTGTATGGTATATTTCTATATATCTAGGGTATCTAAAAAAACTCCAATATATATGTTAGATGCAGCGATGGGGGGTAAGCAATCTGCATATGTAAGTTTTGTGCAGAAGGTCAGAGTCTCAGAGATGTATTTTTGTTGAAATAGAGAGGTGAGGTTAACTACAGTACCTAGTAGAAAGTAGTTTAGTTTAAAGGACACAAATATTTCACACAAAGAGAGAAGAGAGATTACCCAACCTGGTGGAGGAATGAAGTGGCATGAAGGACGGGTGGTGGGGGAAAGGAGTTTACACTCTGATTACCCAGCCTGGTGGAGGAATGAAGTGGCGTGAAGGACGGGTGGTGAGGGAAAAGAGAATACTCTTCGATTACCCAGCCTGGTGGAGGAATGGAGTGGCGTGTAGGACGGTCCCAAGGTGAGCATGTCCGTCATATCATCAAAGATGCAAGGGAAAGGTTGTAAGAAGTTTCCGATGGATGCTCGAGGGTCACCTCCAAGGGGGGTCAAGAAAGGTTCCTAGGACAAGATCTCTAGACTTTAGTAAGATGTCCCGTGTAATGTCTGTGTAAGGTATGACTAGAAAGGTATGTAAGAGTTGAGTCGGTGTTGTTTGATTTGCCCTTGTGGCACCCTAGGCCATGTGCCTATAATTATCAAAAAAAAAAAAGAATAGATATGGACTTGAATATTAGAAGCAAATGAAACGTGGGGTACCGCACATAAAAAAATTTTGAACACATAAATAAAAATCCATGCACGGTCTTAACAACTGGAGCACTGAGTGCGTTTGAACATTTTCCTTCAGTTAAGCAAAAGTGTCGTCGGTGATTTGAATGAAGTTTTCACGGAACCACATTTATAATTAATGTACTCTACAATGACAAGCAGTATATGAAACCTTGCTTCATACGAACCATAAGAGAAATTCATTTGTTTATATGAAACGAAGTTATTTATCACGGTGAGATAAAAAAAACTTAAAAAATGTGCATGTGTAGATTGCAGAATGTGAAGAATGAAGTTCGGTTATGTGAACCAAAATGAAAAAGAAACAAAAAGAGAGAAAGGAACTTATGCTCATGTCTAGAGGAAGTGAATATAATTTTTGTTGAATTCGTATGCACAGTCTTCCGATTCCACTACAACAATGTGGATTTTTGGGGGCAAATTGTATACTATCGATGGAGGCAATATAAATGTTGCCCTTATATAGATAATCTTTGACCACAACAAGTCAAGTCATTGGGGCAATTACTATTAGCCGCTTCATTGATCAAAAATACATATGATCAACCGGGGAACAACTATGTCACCATCATTGACTTTACAATAAGAATTTAACATGACACCTTAGCTTTGCTCGCTGGCCAAAGGGGTTTCGTATGGGTTAGGTTGTGAATGGTAGTATTGTGGATGGATTGTTACGCATGTGAGTGGGTGTGGTTTTGTCGTTCAGCAAGGACTTGGAGTCTATTCAGCTAATTATTAGTTTAATAAATGTACAAAGATGTATACAAAAGGTATTCATGCAGTAAATTGGGGTTTTGTGGTTTTGATTGGTAAATGGGAATGAAATAAAGGAATAAAACTAAATTTACTAACTAAGATAGGTGTACCTTGAGATAATTCTAATCATCTAAATTCACTCAAACATGCCCTTAATCCCACTTCACTCTAGTGTCTATTAGAACTAATATAATGACTTTCTAATCATTGATAAAAAATATTACATAGCTAATTGCACCCCTTAATTCGATTTGGGTTCAAGTCACTAAGTAGCATTACTCACAATTCTTAATAATAAAGTAGAATTCACCAACTAATCTATAAGGCAAAATTTTGGGTTTATCTCTTTTGGTCAAAATTCCTATCTCAAACCACATATTGCTATGAACCACCTTATATGCCATAGGATAGGAGATCAAGCTAGAGCATTCAATGAACTTTAGAGAGATTAAAAACTATATTAAGTGAAATACGGTATTACAAGCATAGTTTAAAGATTTAGAGTTAACACTTATGCCAAATACAAAATGAGATTACTCAAGCATTAAAGAGTGAAAGAGAACAAAAGGATGAGAAATAGCCATACATGAGGTGAAGAAGCTTCAATCGAGGTGGGATTCTATTCTTCTTCTTCCTCTCCCGCTTTTCTTCTTTCTTTCCTATGCTCCTGTTCTCTTCGTGTGCCCAGCGAAATCTAATTTCTCTTCTGCTTCTTCTCTTTTATTTCTCCCATTTCTACTGCTTTGTTTGTCTAGTCCGGGTCTGTGTTCGGATATGTATAGCCGGACCAAACAGATGTGGTGAATTCTCTGCTCTCCATTTGGTGTGTCCGAACTTGTATTCCTGAACAAATCTAAAAGTGGTCTGGGTCTGTATACCCGAATAGATACCGGACCATGCTCTAAAATAGGCAATAGCTCGCTCTTTAAATTGGTCCAAGTTTATTTACCTGGGCACGACATAACCCAAAAACTGGTAGAAGCATCATCTTGGATTTGATCCGGGTCTGTTCACCCGGATGTGACTCAAAAGTCACCCAAATCTTGTTTTCATTCTAGCTTCTACATTTAAGCTCTGAATTCATATTTGTTTATTCCCAAATGCTCATATCTTTGTCTACTTTGCTCCTAGCTAAGTTATCATTTTTAAATAAAAATGTGTACAAATACTAATAAAGCACAAAACTTAAGGAAAACTAGCTAAAATGAAGAAATAAGCATGATAAATATTGATAAAGCACATAAAATAAACCCTTAAAACATGCTCATTTATACACATATCAAACTCCCCTCCCCCCCCCCCCCCCCCCCTTACTTTTGCTTGTACTTACTTAAGCAAAACCATGAACCCAATCAAGTAGGCAATGCTCAAAGCTAACAAATAATGTATGAAGTGTAGCATAAAAGAAGAAATAAAAAAGTGACTAAAACTTTTGAGGAATGTGAACCATCACCTACTGGTGGCATGGGTGTGCTTAGGGAAAAATAAAATATAGAATTTTGGTGTATGATCTAAAGTGCTTCAAAGCTTAGAAGATTAGGTAACTTGGAGATCATTCACCACCGCCCACTTCTCTCAAGAATGGGCATTGAGGAGAAAACAAAAGGAAAAATAAATTTATGTTTTTATTTCCCTTTTGCACAAGTGATGATAAGATATATTTTCCCTTTTCATTGAAAAACACTTAACACCAATTGTTGGTTACCAATGGTAACTCTCAAGTTCCTTAAAAAATTTCACAATGAAGCACCCTTTAGCAATCCCTAAGAGAGAAGATAGAAAGAACCCCATAAGAAAAAAATTCAACCACTCCAAATCACCACTACTACAAAACTGACTTTACACAAATGTTAAAAAGGTTTTACACAACTGTTAATAACAGTTGTAGTTGTTGAAGTTGTGTATAGTAGGTGCACCTTTAGAATGTTATTAGTTGTCTTTTCCATCTTATGACTACTGTGAATGTCATTTTAGACAACCGCAACTAACATTTGTCTATAGTCAAATCCTACACCCATTTTAATACACTAAACATCTATAAATGTAACACCCCAACCCGAAATCCAATAACCTGTACTGTAACACCCCTACTGATTCGGCTCCTAAATATCCTATAACTGTCGCACATCATAAATAAATCGCAGCGGTAAATAAAAGACTGTCGCCCTACTGGTGTCACTGTTATCACTCGCCCATACGAGTGACAACGATTTACCTGATAATCAACTTGCGAAACGTATTCCCGCAGTGACCACAAGAGATAGATAGTAGGACTTAAACAATTTAAAACGAATCTAGCAACAACAATTATTACAGACCGTGAGCATCTAAACCAAATACACCTTGGTTAAACAACCCGAGTCCAAAGCAACCTGAGTATCACACCGTACCAAGCCTAAACCAACCGTACAATCACAATGGTCACCTCGCTGCGACCCACCAGCTCACCTGAAATAAAGATGGTTTGTGGTATGGAATCAGCCCCTGCTGAGTATGTCATCACATGCCCCGTCATGCCCCCAAAGACCCCTCAATTATTTGGTCGAGAGCATGAGGTTCATTACATGCAATACCGTTTTAATAATTAAACTGTAAATCAATAGACAGTAACATCCATACAATATCACAACCATCAACACACATAAAATAATACAAGTATAACCACTGTACAACAAGCGAACCAACGAGAAAGATAAATGATTATTAATTCTCGTCCATGGTATAGAAACCAATATCGTTCGCCACTGCATAAATCTCAATTGTATTCTTGTTCAGTTATTCCTAGTGACAATGTCTCGTTAAAACGACATGTCTTTAGTTACCCATATATTATGGCGGGTCACCCACGGCAGTAGCCACTCCAACGGTAGAGTCTCCGACCAACGAGCCATTCTAGCTCACGGGAAATTTTCTTGATACTTACGGACCCGTACGCGGACATCCTGGTATCGTTTTTGTGATCACAGCGCGCACCAAGAGCCACATCCTCTTGGCTTTACTTCCATTCTTTAGTTACTTAATTTTACCATCGCATCGCATTACCAAATTTTCCAACACAGCAGACTAAGGTCATTAGTCCAATCCGGAGTCTGTAAACTCGGGATCCAGTGTTAGATACGAGAGCGGCGTATAGAAAGGCCAATGCTCCGTATGAAGGTCTTGGATAATATATATGTATTATTATCCTAGTGCTACAACGTTTTTCTGACGTTCCTTATTTTTTTTACATAAGATAGCACCATAGCCGCTAGTTCGTTTTATATATAGGTTCATATATACGAACCGATACTGTTAACTCAACAACAGTAAATAGTAAGCAGCTGTAAATATACATTACATGCATATTAATCATCACATTCAGACAAACAATCTTATCACAGATCACACAGAAGTCTGAACTGAGGAAGCCCTCAGAGACAATCAGAGACACATAATAACATACCGTTTACCCAGATGTATTACGGTGGAGTATGAACCGGCAAGTTCCTATGCTCCTTGTGTCGCCTCTAACAGTCTAAACAATACATAATGCTACTGATTAGCATACAGTATAACAACACAATCTTACGGTACTCCGTACCGTCACTTATTTACTCCCGGTTAACCCCCCGTTATTTACTATCGATGTTTGTCGGGTTTTCGGTCAAGTCGAGATTGGGAAAAGTGTTATACTACATGCGTAGTCTTGTTTGTATATTAATACAGTTATTGCTGGATTTGGTATCGCATGTGACTTAACATTCCCTTGTATGTCGTATAGTTTGTTTCATTATTGCATGTGTGATTCTATGTCTTACACCATGCATCTCACCTTAGTATTTATTCCTCTAAGGTTTGTTTTTCTTTCTTTTTTTTTTGTTCAATGTGGTATAATTTGTTTGTAAAATAACACTTACATTATGTGAATTCTTATTATCACATGTACACTCTTAACCTTAGAACTTCATGTCTAATGTTTGCAATTCTTTTTCTCTTTATTTGTTATCATCCTAATTATGACAATTTATAATTTGTTGAACCTTATCACATTTTCTACACCTTTACATATATTTATTTATATATGTGTGTTATGGAATTTATTTATTATATGGTAAGTCTTATAATCTATATTCATTCCTTTTAACGAATATCTCTTATATTATAAATGTTATAATTCTTGTAACATTAAAAACCATATTATAAATTCCATTTAAAAATGTTACTATTTTCGAACAGCACCTATGTTCTTAAATATTTACGAAATCGCCACATAATTAATGTAATGTCACATTATAGTTATATAACATATCTTATGACATTTTAAGTCATTCAAACAATTATAACCTATAGTCATATTTTGTTTGTAAAATACCCATCAACCCCTTATCTTTTCGGTTTTTCAAAAACAACCACTAAACTCTTATAAATCCCAAATTTTCCTCTTTATAACATATAGTTTTCTAATCTCACCAAGACTATATATTATACATATGTCCTTATAAAATCTTATATATAATTCCAAAAATCACCAAACTATACCAAAATGTTATAAACATTATTCCTAACCTTATACTTCCTTTAAATCTCGGTTTCACCCCTTTATAACCTATTTGTAACAATGTTATAAAATACCTTATTATACTTATATAATTCATATTGAACTCCAAATTTAACCAAATAAATTTCTAAAATTCCTATTAACTTAAGGACTTTACTAAATTCCATTTAGCCCCTTAAGTTTCGGTAATTACAATATAACCCCATCTTTATAAATCTTTCACAATTAATAATATCTTATTATAAGATAGGATTTTAATTTCTTAATTTTCTAAACTTGGTCAAAGTCTCCTATTTGGTCAACTTGACTTCTAATACCAAATGGGAACCAATTTTTCGGTAATTACAAATAATGACCTATACTTTTCTATTTTACAATTTTGACCCAAAACTTTATAAAATGTTATAATTTTTATTAAATTCATTTAAAAACCCTAAATTGTTCTAAATTAAGCCCACGGCTTCCTAATTTCCTAGTAATTACGAATTGGCCCCAAATTTAATTATAAGCATAAATAAAACTAAATAAGCTTATAAACTTAAATTAAAATGGCCTAATGACATGGCCTTATTACAACCTTGAACTTGCAAAATAAATTACACAATAAATGTCTCAAAATATAGCATATATTTTCGGCCTCTCCATGGTTTAATTATTTTTCCACATAATGTCATAATTTGACCATTATGTTAATTAAATCTCTTAAATGACTAGCTTAATTTATCTTAGCCATTTTTTTTCCATTTTTAGGTCAATATGACCTATATAGGTAAGTTCACTCTCGGCCATGTATATATATATGCTTAAAAATTGTAAAAATCATAAGTTTAAGGTGTTTATACCTTGATTTATCCTTGTATGGGCTCGGTCACTTGTAGGAAAATTCACCACTTGATTTAGACATGTTTAACACACAAAAACAAGATATGGTTACACTCCAAACTTGAGCTTAACCATAAGGAATAATTAATGTAAGATTTAAGGCAAAAATCACCTTAAAATGCAAGGGAAGTTTCTAGGTATTTTCGACCTGAACCAAACACACCACAAGGTGTTAGATCTAGCATATTGACATAGGAATGAGTTAGATCTCGAAATATTACCTTGTTACAAGGTTTTACCTTGGAAAAATGCCTTAAAAAGGGGTTTTTCTCTTGGATCTTGGTCACCCTTGCTCCAAATGACTCACCAACAGATTCTACACGAAATGGAGGAGGAGATGAAGCTAGGACCAAAATTTCACAGCCAAACTCGAAAGGAATCAAAAGTTATGAGCTTAAAGCTCATTTTTACCTTAAAATGAAGATTTGGACAACCTTGGTCCCTCAATTGGTCTCAACCGAGTTTAGCTCTTGTTCTAAGCTTAGAATACTGAAAGTAAGCCATAGGAATTGATGAGCCACGAAATTTAAGCCTTGGTAGTGAAGAGATGAAGAAAAAGGGCTAAAAATGGCATAAAATGACATTAAAACTCTTACCTTAGTGACTTAAGAGCTAAATCTGCCTTCCATGTTCAAGAACAAGCTTGGAGAGCTTGAGAGGAAGGGGGAGCTCGGCTGGAATGGTGAGGATCAGACAAGGAAGGAAGGAGAAGGTAAGAATGATTGGAAATAATGATAAAAGTTACTTTATTTTGAATAAGTCTTGTATTAGGTAATGTTTGTCTTCAAAATAATTGTGTGCTGTCTCCTCCCTTATTGCAACCGGCCACCATGAGGTTAAATGGGTCATTTTAATGCCCATTGACCATTCTTGGTCAATTTGACTCCTGTGGGCCCCACTTCGGGGTTTTATTAATATTTTAATATTAAATTTGTAAAAATCTGTAAAATTTGGAATTAAATTCCTAATATGATATAACATGATAAATATCATATTTAAGGATAATTATAATTTTTAAGCCCATTAAAAATCAATTTAAAAGGCAATCTCCACAAAACGTGCTTTAAGGAGTTTTAGTGCACGTTTTGGTCACAGGGTGCTCCTGAGCTTAGTTCTCCTTGAGAATGGTTTTGTTGTGTTCTTTACTTCATTATAATACTTAGGAATCCACTTTGAATCTTATTTGAGGTCATACAATCTTTGTGGTATCTTAAAGCGCATTTTTGGCTTTACCGATCTTAAGGCGTGTTTTGCCTTGTTGAGATCTTTTAGATTGTTCCCAAATAATATTTAGGTTTTATCATTTAGATCATTAATAGATCATTTAATTAATTTTTTAAGGTTAGGGGTATTTCACATGTAACCCTTATAAAATATATAGTTATAACTAGACCTTGTAAAATGGGTTCATGCCCTAATCCGATCTAAAACCTACATGTTTATAGCGGGTTGAGTTGACTTTCTAAACCCATTTAATAAATGTATTGGGCTAATATTGAGAAATTCATAAATGGGTTGGGTTAGGGTTAAGGTAGGCCAACCCTCCAACCCGTTTACCTATTTCTTTTCACAAATTTAATGAACTTCTAGATTATTAACGAACCATATACAAAAATAATTTTCAAAGAGATATTTCTTTCTCTTTTATCTACCATGTATAAAAATAAAATAATTAATTGCCATTGGCTTTTAATTACTCCCTCCGTCCTGAATTGACCGTCCTATTTGTTTTATGACACGTTTTTCTATTTCATTATTAGGCATATAAAATAAAATAATTTTATAAAACTAAATTTTATAATATATAGTTTATCATGTAAGGAATCATATGCAAAATTTAAAATTTTAAAATTATTTTATCTTATATGTTAAATATTGAAGTCAAACGACATGTCCAAATAGTAAATACGACGGTCAATTCATGACTGAGGGAGTATCAATTAAGTTTGAATTTAGTCTTATTATGTATATTTAACTTTATGTACAAACTTTTAGTAATGTTTTATGCTTATTTAATAATTCTTGAAATTCCATTGAAACACATGTTCTATACATTATTTTTTAATTATGAATTAATCTTTAACATGTTTTTATGTCTACAAAAAATTATGTATTTATTTATCAAGTTTAAAGGGGGTTATTCATGAGTGAATCCACAGATTGATGTGTAGGGCTGGATTGAGGCTAACCCGACCCGTCAATCCATTTTGCCAGGTCTAGTTATAACGCTATATTCTAATGCAGCTAGATTAATAACAACTTATTATAATTATTCTACAATAGTTCAAACTAAGTAAGACTTAATTTATTCGAATATCTATTGAATAATTAATTACATAAATTATCCGGGTATTTCAATTGAAATACCTTAAATCTTGGGAATTCAGTAATTTAGTTCGGGAGTTGAGTCTTGAAATTTGAAGATCCCATATAAGGAAGGTTGATAGCAGTTCCAGATGTGAGCTTAATCATTCGGTGACATTAGAAGTTGTTAAATAATGTGAAGAAATTAGTTCTACAAATTCTTTTGAGCATACTAGAAAATATTGGTTCTGAAATGGTGAAGTACAACCTTGCATTTTGGTGAAAAATTGTCTCTTTTTAAACATATTGTGACGTGGGAAAGTAGTCTTTTTTGGATATATTATGAAGTGGGAAGAAATATGTTTCTTTTTCGACATATTGTGATGTGGAAAAATAGTCTCTTTTTGGACATATTGTGAAGTGGGAAAGATACATATTTCTTTTTGGACATAGTTAAGTGGAGAAAGTGTGACATGACCGAGCTGAATTTTAGTGAAGGGGATTGTGCATAGGAGTAAAGTTTGATGTTTTTGATTTTTGAGCTATTGCTAATGTAAGCTGAAGATGCAAGTTGCTGGAACTATGTTAATGCCCGAGCTTAATGTGTAAGATGTTGTAACTTTATGAAATGATCAAGCTGAGAAGTAGCAATTTTATTATACTTCTAATTTTATTACAACACTGGCATTGGTTTACATTTTCAGCAACAATAATACATAAAATGTGCATATATTTACTCATACTCTCATCCCCCATTGAATTTGCATCTTCAAGTTCCTCACTAGGACCTTGATCATCGTTAGCCCATGCTTTACTACTTCTAAGCTTTGCTGGTTGGGGATGTGAAGTTGTTGTGCTGGTTGATTTTGTTGAATAAGTTATGGTTTTATCCAATCTATCCATCTATTGCAATGTAAGCATTTGTAATACATTCTTTTTGTTGAAACGAGGACTTCAGCTTCTCTTCAACAATTGCATCTTCTACCTTCAACAACAGTAGTGACTGAGTAACTTGATTGTGAGGAAGACATATGTATTACTCTGGAAATTGCAATGTCAAACTGCTATGTTTTTTTTCTAGTTTTAGTAACCAAAACTAGTTGTTATAAGTTGCATGAGTATCTGGTAAAATATTTGTGACTGGGATATCTGGTGAAAGTAGGTGTTACAAACATGTAGGGGTCTCTCATAAAAAATCAAAGTAAGGGTAAAGCGGGTAGAAATTGTAAAAATTAACTGAAGTTAAGTGAAGAAATTAACGGAGGAGTATTTTGTAAAAAACAAATCTTAAGGGTATTTCATTATTAATTTTGAAAAGGTAGGAATATTTGGTGAAATTTGGTTGAATTTCGGGGGTATTTGATAAAAATTCCCTATCTTTTTCTTATATGTTATAATAATTTTAGGCAATGTCAATACTATATTATACTAAAATTAAAATTTTCTAGAACAATGTTGTTTATTTTGCTCATATCAAAGTTTAAAGTTTCAAATATGCCCTACAAACCATATCATAAACAAAATAATTCATACGTGTTGCATTTTATGTCATATTACAATTGAAATATAAATAAATAAGTGTAATCCCGAAAGCAAAAATTACATATTTGTATAACAAAAAGCAATTTAATAATATATAAAATAAATAAAAAAATAAACTAATTTATGGCATGATACCTAATATGTTTTTATTTTTTGCACAATGCCTCATATTATACTATTTCTAGCACAATGTCCCGTGTAACAATAATTTCTATTACAATATCTTGTTCATCGTATTAATGTCACACATAATATTTGCCTAGCTAATGATACTATTTTTTTTTTATCAAAAGAGTTATGTCAAATGATTTTCTATTATTTATGATTGCTATTTATAAATTCACAATACTCAATTATCAATGTCATAGAAAAAAGTTGCACCTTTTTGTCACTAGGAGGTGGTGTGTATAAATCTTATCACACCTCCACTCAATTAGTCACTCACTTTTATCATATCAAATTGAAAACACAATGAGAGAAAAAAAGTAGTATTTACTTTCTGATGAATTAGAGTTTAAAATGTAGATAATTTGATTCTCATAAACTATGATCACAAGTATAGAGTGACAATCAACTTATGAGATCTGACAATACAATGAATTGAAAGTTGATTGTGGAAAAATTTTGATGACTACTAGGGTTAAAGGGATGTTATAGAGACCCCTAATGATAACATGTTATAACTAAAAAGAAAGGATACATATATAGTAGAAACAACTAATTTTTTATTTTAATATGAGAATAATAAGAGACATGATACACATAAAATACTAATGACTTAAATTTAACATATAAATTGATATTATAATAAGTACTATAAAAATTGTAGTTTTAATAAGAGAGTATTATCTAATAAAGCTGGTCATTGTTCCGGTTTCGTCCAGTTTCGGTTCCACCAGTTCCAGTTTCAGAACATGTGTATTCGGGTTAAGAACTGGTTAGGGATGATTCTGGTTCCCGTTCTGAAGGCTATATTCGGCTTCGGATTCGCTTAAAAATGGTTCCAGTCAGTTCCTTACCGGTTTCAGTTTAAGTTTCATAGTAGGTTCCAAATTTGAATTTTTTAAAAAAATTCTCTTACGGGGAGGTGGGAATTAACGGTTGTTTTAACCGATTTCACGACGATTTCACCGGTTCCGGTTCTTCGTATTCATCCTTACACGGTTACACCAAATGTACCGGTTCCGGTTCCAATAAGTTCCAACCGGTTCCAACTGGTTCCAAGACGGTTCCGGTCGGTCCCAAATCTTCAAAGGCGTATTCGAGTTCGCTTCACTTGCATACGGTTCCAGTTCTTAACTGGTTCTTGATCGGTTCCAACCGATTCCAGTTCCAACTGAATCCAGTTCGATACTTCCAATTCCGGTTCTTTTGGGTCACGTTAGTCACCTTTATTATTTAAGGAACTTTTTTTTCTTATTGCCACAAAATTATTTTAATCAATTTCACATCAATTAGCCCTATAATAGATTTTATAAATGTGTTTTTTATGGAAATTTCATTAAATACCACTATATTTTTAGCTAATTCATGAAATGCCACTAATAACAAGAAAGTCACAAAATGCCACTATATTTTTACAAAAGGCTGCCACTATGTCATTGACCAAAATAAAAAAGACAAAAGTACCCCTACTAGTTAATAAAGTACTTTTAAAGTTCACAATATGCCACTAAATGTTAAAAAGTTCACAAAAAGTTAAAATACTATAAAAGTATAAATAACTATAAAATAAATATTTAAAAAATTATAAAACATTATAAAATATAAAAAATAGAAAATAAATAATATATTAAAAAATTATTTAAAACATTTATATTTTATTTTTATATAACTTTATGACATAGTATTTTGTAGATATACAAAAATATTATGTCATAAAGTCATCTGCAAAGTAGAATATAAATTTTGAAAAAATCTACTTCTAAATATTAATTAAAATGTAAAATAATTTATTTTTAATAAGGAGTTTAAATTGGTTGAACAAAATAATTTAAAAATATATGGTAAAAATTATAGTAATTAATTGGTATAATTTATGGTATTTAATTGGTCTGAATTACTAAAAATTTTGGTATAAATTATGTCTTTAAACACTATTATTTTTATGGTACTAAATTTTTTAAAAAAATATAAGAATTTTTTTCAATGTTTTATGATATTTTATATATTTTTATTTATTTTTATATTTTTCTATTTTTTGTAATGTTTAATAATATTTTAAATATTTTTATAGTTATTTTTATTTTTATAGTATTTTTTGTGAATTTTAGTAATTTTTTAACACTTAATGACATATTGTAAACTTGAAAAGTACTTTGTTAACTAGTTGGGGGTATTTTTCTTTTTGGCTTCTGGTCAATGACATAGTGACATTTGATGAACTTTTGCAAAAATATAGTTCTATTTTGTGACTTTTCTTTTTTTAGTAGCATTTCATGAAGTAACCAAAAATATTTCATGAAATTTCGATTTTATTTTTTTGCTTCTGGTCAATGACATAGTAACATTTAATGGACTTTTACAATATTGTGATATTTTGTGTCTTTTTTTTTAATGGCATGTCATGAATTAACAAAAATATAGTGGTATTTCATAAAATTTCCCAAAAAAAAATGTGTGATTTTGGAATTTTCCTCCATCTTCACGCACGAAAGCGCTAGAATTTTCTCCCTAGCCAGCTTCTCAAGTTATATCCTATTCTCCAGAAGATTTCAGCAAACAATCATATACAATGCAACGGAAACACACGACTCCACTCACAGAGAAGAAATTCCGTTCTCCTAAATCGCCGAATCAGGCTATATCGATCGATCGAGATGTTCTTCTTCTTCGCGGGCGGGGTGAGCCAGCAAGTGAGGGAGGTGCTGAAGACGGGCGCCGCCAGATGCATAAACTGCGGATCGAAAGCCGACCTTGTTGAGTACGACAAGGTTCTCAAGCTTTTCTTCGTCCCCGTTTGGCGGTGGCCTGGGAAAGAACCCGCGTTTTACTGCGATAACTGTAAATTTCTCTTCCCACAATCACTCTCTCCCCCTCAGTCCCCGCTACCACCTTTGACTACCGCGGTTGATCTACTGAAGTGTCGGTCTTGTGATCGCGCCGTCGAACCTAGTTTCAGCTTCTGCCCGTACTGCGGAGTTGCACTGTAGATTTTACTCTATTTTCTTGGGGAATTAGAAAGGGTGTTTGAGATATTACTGTGTAATGTGTATGTGATTTGGGTCGTGCTTGACATTGTAGTTTGTGTCAAGTTTATACACGAGATAGATAATAAATTAATAATGCACGTTGCCTTCTAATGTTCATCCGCTCTATGGTGACTCTAACGTGGGTGGATTCAGTTGTTTTGTTTACATTCAAACGTACAAGCAAAGACAGTAATTGGAAAGTGATTTACATTCAATGTACACAGAAAGCATAATTGTTGCCTAAATCTGAAGGAGATTTCTCAGAGATTCCTAATAGTATCCACTACAAATGTTGAATAGAATGAAGAAAAAAAAAAGTTCAGCACGGTGCACCAAAATCAATAATAACAAGGTTGGGCGCACACAGCCAGATCCTTATTTTTACAGGGGATGTTGTGTGTTGTGTACTTCATTGTCTCTGATTTCACCACCAATATATGCATCTGCTGTCTATCAAACAACTCCCAACAAAGAAGCAAAAGTTGGGAAGAATGAATGCTTTGAGCTTGAAATCCGCATAAGATCTTCTGCTGCTGCTGTGTTCAGCAGCGATACTCATTTGTTGTGATGACTGTTAATATCCAAGTAAACAACCAACCATTACTAGTCTGTCGCATCTCGAAATTGCTTATTTGTCAAACGGTAATCTCTTCTCCCCCTTCTCCACAGCTTCTCTCCACAATCTATACCTTACTCCCAATTTATCATACCCAACAGGTAAATTCCAAATGTTAGCTCCATTGATCATTCTCTCCTGTTGTCCCAATACAAGCCGTAAATCCTCATTTAGGACCTGCAAAAAACACGATGATGGTGTCATTCAAGAGCAGGGACTTTAACCTGGTTGTAAAACTTAGCCAAACTCTCAGGTTGATCGTATGTATTGTTACCTGCTCCGCGAAATGCTTCCATAGGTGCTGCATGAAGGGGAGGTTCTTCAACAGGGGAGCGAAATCCAGTGACATTCTGTAGAGTAATCTGGTTTTCTGTCTTGAGGATGGAAGGCAGACGTGCAGCTGGTGAAGATGGGTTGAACACTGCTTTGTGCTCTTACCCTCGAGTTTACCGGGTTTGGATATTCCAATGGTAGACAGAACCATACAAGGGGGTCTGAATTCCATGTCAATTGGATACGGATCCCAGTGCCCTTGAAGCCCAGATGATGGTGTCAAGAACTTCACCAAGCTGGATATGAGCAAATTTGAAAACCAGTGGATGAGAATAAAATTCCAAAGTGATACAATTGCTCATCTTTTCAATGAGGAAGAGAGGCAAAGACATACCTTGGCACGCTCCATCCTTTGGCAAAAGTGGAAGTGTGGGTAAATGGCGCATGAGCTAGGTCAAGAAGGTTATCTAAAAGAAGGCCATGCTCTACTGGTAGCTCCATTACAATCTGATCATCAAAAAGGTTTAAAAGAGTACTTTTCCAAGTTAGCCTTAACTCCCCTAAAAAAAGACCAATTCTGTGGGGAACGAAATGAAGTATGAGCTTTGCAACAGTTTAATACCTCTGCATGGATGGTAAACCCAGAAGGCGGTAGCAAAGAAGGGATGGAAGCAGCCGGGGGATCATTTCCTGGCCAAATCCAGATCATTCCTTCTTGTTCAAAGCAAGGGAGTGCTTTCAATCTTACATCCAGCAAGCGGGTTGATGGCATTTTCTCACATTTTCCATCTGTTGAGTACTCCCACCCTGAGTTTTTCACCCACCCTCGAGTGTTAGAACATGCCTAAAGCTTCTTATGATTAAATTCCCCAGGATATTATCATATATTTAGTGAAGGAAAAGTTTCTGAACTAACCATGATAAGGGCACTGAATTCGACCCTCGTTTACAGATCCCAGATCAAGAGGGCAAGCTCTATGAGCACATGTGTTTCTCACACAGCCAGGACTTCCATCTTTTCCTCTGAAAATAACCCAGGACTCCTCGAAGCATTCAAGTGGGACCTGAACATGACAGAAGAAGCAACAATACAACAGATCATCTACCAAATGATGGAAGGGAAACACAATTGTCTAACATTTGAATATATATGCCACTAAAGCATATGAATTAAACAAAATGATCATTGTTTTACTATAGAGCAATCTTCAACAACAAGGTATGGAAGTTATCTCACCATGGTATCATCTTTCAGATCCGAGGAAAACGCAACTGGATACCAGAAATTCTTCAGGCTGGGATGATACTTTTGAACAGGCCCTGAGACATTCAAGCTCTTACGGGATGGCTGCTTCTTTTTTACAGGACTAAGAGGCTCAGTAGAAGCACTTGTCGAAGCAGATGGTTGATCGTGTTCTACGGTGCTTCTCTCTTGCAACAACCTATCATTAACCAGTGCTTCCATGTAAGCTAGCTTATCTAATGCAGCTTCAACCCTTGCTTCAGAGATATGAACCTGCTCATACGTATATAGGTCAAAATCATGTATACGAACAAGAAAAGAAGAGGAACACAAATTAATAACTGGTGTCTGTAAAATTATGCCCTTGAATTGGAATTTCTTGACTTGAGTTTATATGATTATCGATCTTTTTACCTGTTTATGAGCACTTGTTAGCTCTTCTTGAAGATTTGCAAGCTGCTCCTTCATAGTGCCAATAGACTTGTAATCACGAGCTAATGGATTTAAGACCTCCACAACCTAAGTTCGGAGAATTCAACCACTCAATCATAAGAATCATGACAGATTTGACATTGAAAATAAAAAAAAGATAGCCCAAAACAGGTCTCAAATCTTCTATGTACAGATCAACATAACTCACAGATCAGAATTCGACAAAAGCCATTCCAAAACATATGGACTGTTCAACTCCATACCTTCTCATGAAGGAGCATTATGGTTAGCACATCTTGACGAGCCCTCCAATCTAAGTACTGGATATCAAATCTCGCCATTTCCAGTACCTGGTTCATATCCAAGAACTTCTCTTTGTAATGAGGAGCTTTTGGCCTTGGATCCTCTACATTGAACAACGGACCCCATGAGCTCTTCTTTTCCACTAATCTTGCTTCCTCTCCATATACCTTCTTTTCGACTAATCTTCCTTCCTCGCCAAACACTGCGTACACTCGAATGCTCCCTCTTAAACCCTGAATGGAACTACTACTATCAGTCATACTTCAGAAGCATTATCACCAAGCAAGAAGAGATAATCAGCTGTATTAATAAATGTTTTAGCAGCTTCATCCTCACATCCCCCCTCTTGTGCAACTAATTAAACATCTAGATTCAAATATTCCTCATCTTAAAGAGGATCTTTACACAGAAATCTTTCTAGAGTGTCTTGAGTTATGTTGAAACTCAAAATTGAGCAGTAGGGCAGTTTCTAAAGAGTATAACACTATAACTACACATATCCTCCACTGAACTATGATGATTTTTTAATCCATAAACATTACTAAACTCATATACAGCAATTCTGAAAGATCAGGCTAGACCCATATAATGTGCAACACCGGATTATCCAAATTAAGCTCAATAGTTATGCAATAATTATGAAATTTCTTCATCGAGTATATATAAAAACACACCCTGGAACTAAAAATCAACTGAACTAATCCAATTTTGTGAAAGGAACCCAACATCGCAACACCCAAAAGAAAGAACTTCATCTGGTGTTCATGAGTCTTCTTCACGCATACCTTTCTGGGATTATGCTTGGAAGATCGGACTACCGAGAAAGGCAGAGTTAGAGCAGAAGCGGTGGCGACAGCGGTCATGGCGGACGAAAGCGGCCAAAATTGGGAGTCTCCACTTCCTACCACCCACAAAGAAAGATTTGAAGGAAAAGAAAAGTAAAGAAAAATAAACTTAATTTTCGTGGGGGGAAATTTTTTCAGTTGAGTCTCTGTTTTTTTCCTCACTTTTGTTTTATATTTCTCCGTTTTGTACCTTTTCTCTTCGTCTAAGGGGATTTGCAGATTTTAGTCGGATAAGAGAGGGTGACGGATTTCTACACGCGATCTCGGACGGCCGCCTACCGTTTGCCACGTGGAAATGTGTGTTGCATACGTGCATTGAATTCCGTCCACATGCTTCAATTCTCGTTGTAATATAAGTATCTCCAGCTCGCCACTCAGATTTTCTGAATATCTTTGCTCTTCCTATTGGTGGTGGTGGTGGTGGAGCTGTACTTGTATCAGCCCACTGATTCGAGATGGACCTTAAAAGGAAGAAAAACAACTGCATGGAAACAATGGTCTCTAGTTTATAGTGTGCTTGCCCTCATTTCCATCGCACATAATTCTTCTCTGTCGTAAAAATCAAAAGTCCCTTGATTCAGCGTCATTCACATTTACAAAAAAAATTATTTGGTTAACAAAAATTCAAAAAATACTGTTAATTAATACAAACAATAACAGTTTAATGATTATTAAGATATCCGAGATGAGTTGTAATGTAGCCGGAACAAAGGAGTCTATAACAGATGTAACCGGGCAGCAATTGCATAACCATTAGTTGGGCAGCGGACGTGGTTTTTGAACAGTGCTAAACATATACAATACATACATGAGAACATACATACATTATAAAATAGTGCACGACATTATGTATAAACCAAGCCAAATGTATATGTAATCAAAGATAATTCATTTACCGTACAACCAACAATAAAAACATGTACAATGAATAAAGAAAACATGTACAATAAACAATTATACTGAAAGTATTATTATTAATATTTGTTATATGTTTTATAGGTGATGTACATGTTTTGTCTACTACATGTACATGTAATGTAGCTATCTTTGGCTACATGTGAGTGTAGCCAAGACATGTTGATAAAACAAAGGGGAACGAAAACTAACATGTAATGGCGTGTATTTTTTTCATTTAAAAAAATGGCATGAAGTAGTATTAGCAGGTGACTGAATAAGCTTATGGTGGTTTTTTAGGGTGTGTGATTTATAGGATAATCTTTTTAACTTGTTCTATACTTTATAATGTCGTCACTGACTCGACAAATTTGTAGGGTGCCATAAACCCTTCACTACAAACCGTAAAATAAGTCTTCGATGTTTTAACTCTCTTGATGTGGTTTTAGGATGTGTGATATAGGATTATATTTTTAACTCGTTTTATAGTGTATAATGTCGCCACTAACTTGGCAAATTTTTAGGGTTTGTGCGACTCTAAACCCTATACTACAAACCTTAAAATAAGCCTTCGACGATACCATTTGTGTCATGAGTGACTTTCCAAAATAATAAAAAAAATTGCTTGGAAGCCAAGTCCAGCGGTATGCAAGGCACACATATAACAAAGCAAGCACACACAACAAGCATCAAGGGACAACATCTAGGCAACCAAACGAGTGATACTCATGATCCGCCCGACCAGCCTAACCGAACCAACCCTAATGCCACAAAGGCACTGACGATGTGCCGCCCACACATCCGAGGGTAAGATTAACCTAGGTCACACTTGGAGGTGATCTCCCCCGAGCGTTCCCCGAATTGCATGGACCCAACAGGTCATTTACCCAAGGGTAACTACTTGATTGATGTCACAAGCTCTCGGCATCTGGGCAATAGGAGCACGCACACTAGTTTCAAAGCTCCATCCCTAATGGGGCCTATCTGCTTCCTACACACCTGCAAGTTAGCATAAGGGTGTATAACAAAGAGAGACCTAGTCATCACAACGGGGGTACAAAAAGAGCTACTTATTTTATTGATTGAGATACAAAGCTCGAACACTTACATTTACATCGATATGTACAAGTACATTATGGTGTCAAGCTGCTTGTCATTGTCCGTATAAAAGTTAGACGTAACAAACCTCCCCCACCTAAGTCATTTTCGTCCCCGACAAAGATTCTAAGCATTTTTGTATCTCATCTTGGAATTTCCATAAGTTACCCTCTCGCTCCTATGTTGCATCTTCCTTGGCCTCTCCCTTCCAATGGATCAGGAAGTCTGTTTGCAGGTTGGCTTTCCAACCTACTAGCTGCTGGGCAAGCACTTCTTGGATTCCTTTCTCATATTGAACTATTATAGTTGGAGAAGCCTTGGCATTACTCTCATGTAAGTTGTGTTCATCTTTCGTGTAAGGCTTTAAGAAACTCACATGGAAGGTGGGGTGCATCCTTAACCTTTACGGAAGGTCAAAGTGATATGCACAATTGCCAATCCGCTGGACCGCTTCAAAGGGCCCGTCAAAGCGTTGGACAAGTCTTTTAAGCAAAGGTTGTTTGATCTTCTAAGATTTATGGAGTAAGCTTAAGCATTACACAATCTCCAAATTTAAGCTCCAATGACCTTCGCCTAGCATTTGCATTCTTCTTCATTCGATTAGAGGCAAGTTTTAAATTCTCCTTTGCCACCCTAAATAATTCGTGTTGGTCACGAATGAATTCATAGACAACTGGACACTACACCATTGCAGCTTGCTTCGCAACTTCTGGGGTTAAAGGCTGCCAGCTCATAACTAACTCGAAGGGACTTTGCTTCATGGCACTGCTCTTGTGCATATTGTAGCACAATTGTGCCGTGTTCAACAAGTGTAGCCAGTTCCTTTGGGAAACCGTAACATAATGACGAAGATATTCTTTTAGATACACATTTATTCTCTCAGTCTCCCCATCCATTGTGGATGGTTAGCTATTGAAAATTTCAATTCAGAACCCATAAGTCCAAACAACGTCACCCAAACCTACCGGTGAACCAAGTATAACGATCACTGACAATGTCCCGGGGAAGGCCAAAGTACTTGACCACATGAGCATAGAATAACTTCGTTGGCAGTGGTTTTTAAGGTTAGGGTAATCTTGTTTTAACTCATTTTATACTTTATAATGTCCCCACTAACTCGACCGTTTTTTTTTGGTTTGTGATTTACCCTCAACTACAAACCTCAAAATAAGCCTTCGACGTTTTAACTCTCCTAGGGTGGTTTTTTAGGTGTGTGTATAAGGTAATATTTTTTTAACTCGTTGTATACTTTATAATGTCGCATGAAATAATAATTTGGTGATTGTAGATAACACTTCTCTTTAACTAATTGTCATTATTCAGCTATAATTTATGTAATTTAAGTATTCTGATTTAGGTGTTTAAGTAAATGGTGTAATTATAAAAATGCACTTAGTTAAATTACAAAAATGTTTGTCATCCCACTTCTTGAACATCACATATATAGTCTGGCAGAACCTTTTTTTTATCAACACCCAGATTCTAAGTCCAACATTTGCTTAAGCTAAAGCTTCTAAAGTTAAAAATCAATTACTACTATTCTTGCATACAATACGATGAGTTACTTCACTAAGGTATGAAGCTATTCAACAATCCATTTCCAACCATACTGACATCTTACTTGTGTCAAGGAAGCTCCATGAAATCCACATATTCATTTACCTCTTTGTTTCTTTTACTAGCTCAAAGGTGATCCTTATGTACTTCAAATCTTTCTTAATATCCATAGGTATATTCCTAGCCGTATCCTACTAAGACAACCAACCATGATTCTGGACCTGTAGTTATGGGTTCACCTTTAGTCCCTTTATCCATAGCTAAAAGAAAAATAAACTAACCATTAGGTTAATTCACATATTCAATCCTCATTAATGAATAACAAGATTTTGCACTCTCAAGTTACCATATTAGACATAAATCTCTGTCAATTTTCATGACAAGGTCTACAAGGCTTCATAATGTCACGACATTTCTACCAGAACAAGTAAGGCGATCACAAAGCCTAATTCAACATTTATAATCCTCACAAGGAAGCCACAAAACACAAGAGTTTGACTCCAAGTCTCATCGCCACTATTACTCTTCATGAATTGTTCAAGTACTCAAAGTACACACTCAAATCTCAAATTTAAGTTCCTTGAAATGTCAAGGTTCCACACAACATTCTAGTGTTCCACCCGGTCCTATAAAGGCAATATGCACATACAATAATAACTTCAAACCTTACATATAAGCAACACTAACTTCAAACGGCTTAGCCATGTGCATCACAATCACATTAGTCTTAAGCCATCACACCATATGATTCACTAATTCAGTGATCATTCCATCATTTACATATGAACACAATCTCAAAGGACTTTCACAATTCACCAAGTCACATGTGTCATTCAATGCACACCATCATCTACCTATATGGCATTGCATATAGTCATAAATAGTTCACCATTAATCATTATACAAGAGCACAACCTCATAACCAAGACAGTCTTCATCACACAATGGTAGGGAACTTCATTACCAAATCAACGCACAAGTGAAATTCTAATAATGAAGGCAATAATAGATCATCCAAGAGTAATAATTCACACACCCACAATCATAGCTTTTTTCACATTTTATATCCTAGAAAACAAAGAAAGGAGCATGTGGTTACATACGGAAGTGAAATCGAAGCTAAAATGAAGAAGATAGAGCGAAAACAGTAATTTAAAGAAGGTAGTCTGCGTAGTTCCGAGGTTGAGTCTGGAGTCCGAACCTGCCTGTTCCGGGGGACGAGACTCCCACATAATTAGACCCTCCCATTCCGGAGGCCAGACCAGCCATTCCGGAGTCCGGAACTACCTGTTCTGGAGGTTGGAACTGCCTATTCTAGCAGCTTATAGTGATTTTAATCATCACCACTCATCACACAATTCAACACTATTTGGAAGCACTAAGCAAGCATAATCACATGATCAATCATCATCCAACATAACAATAACACCCTTAGTGTGCAAGGAGACATATAAACAAAAAGGAACTCAAGTTTCTTCACCACACATCCCTTTATCCCAGAAAGCATTTCAACTCTTTTTGAAATCACACCAGCTCAAAAGAACTCAATTTAGAGCCGATGAGACTCTGATTTGTAACACCCTCATTCTTAAGCTAGTTATTAGTCCTAATTCATTTATTAAGTAGCAGAAGTTATAAAACTTCTTATGTTACCGCCACACTCTCCCTCGAGTGTTAATGAAATACCCCAAATGTTAATTACCTTAGTTAATAAGGAATTAAACCAAATGAAACTAGATGATAAACAATTATGCATCTATGATGAAAACTTATCATAAATGATAGTATATACATACATAGTCTAAAATGGACACGAAATTATACATGTAACCTCTAAGCAATGAGGGAACAACATTAAGGAGAAAACAACTCCTAAAACTAATACTACATGTAATATTTTAATACATATATCAATGTCACAAATAAAGTGATAAAATTATATGGAATGATTTACATAGTTAAACCAAGATTTCAAACACAACAATCACTCATTTATACACCAAGACAAGGGATATTACATGCTATCATCCAACACATTAATGAGCTCATTATGCACCAATTAATGTGTGACATTAATATCTAAAGTCAAAGACTTCTTCCCCTTGGAGGCAGCTGGCTAATGTTGTTAAAGAAGGGAAAGAAAAGCTAGAGAAGCAATGTTGTACAAGCAATACTTGTACACCTACATAACTAAAGAAAATAACTAGTTGTACTTCTACCTATCTCATCCTCCATTCTTCCTAGAATTTTGGCTGATCATACCCCCAACTCCACAATATGCTTTCGGTTGCAGCCAAAGAAAAGAAGAAACAAAACAAGGAAGAGATTAGACAATTAAAATAGCAAGTACAAGCTATAATGTAAAATAGTAAAGGCCATCATCACTCACTTCATTATTCCTAGACTCTCAGCTGAATTATACTCCCCCCCCACCATTGCTGCCGCCTACAACCAAGAAAGAAAAGGAAGAAGTTAGCAACAAGTACAACCTAGGATTAAAGAAACTCTATTTTCTACCAACTAGCACCAACTCCTCCTATACCTTTTCTTACCATCGGTTAAGACTTTCCAAGTCTCTTACACACCACTTGAGTATTACATGGGAAAAGAAACAAACAATTAAATTAAACATAAAAGGACAAACAAGTACACCACTATACCTTAGGATAATGACCTTAGTACTTTGCCCTTAACCTTCTCTTTTCCTCTTGCAATCTCGGCTTACAAAGTCTTCCAAAGTCTTCCCATCACTTCATAACTCCATGCTGGAAAGAAGGAAAGTGGAGACAAGTTAGGCATAATAAACAACTAGTGCAATCATCACCTACCCATGATTTCCTCTCTAATTAATACTTACACTCAGCATTCTTTCTCTCTGCCCATGTCCCAATTCTTGGACGAATCTCCCTGCTCTCAGCAAGTAACAACAACACGAACACACCCTCTGTTCCTTCTTTCGACAGCAACAAAATCAGCTCCTTCTTCACCATTTCATTCCTCTTCAAACATTAAGCTCCCATGGTGTCTTGAGCTCATTACTACCTCAAATAATCCACCTTCTAACACCAGAAAAATCACCCCATCTTCTTCCTTCATATACCGATAACCAAGGGGCAACAAGGGCCATTGAACATCTAACATCATCAAGGTGAAAAGAGGTAATAAAAATGGGAAACAGCTCCTTCTCCTCCTCAGTTTTTGTCCAGAAAAATACTGCTCTTAACATCTCGTTTAAACCTTCTTTTATCCACAAGCTGAAGGAATGCCCAGCCCTTCCCTGTACAAGAAACCGCCATTGAACAACTTCCATCACCAAGCTAGAAGAAGGTAAGAAAAAGCTTGAAACATCCTTCCTTTTGCCCTTCCTTTCTTGTCCGAAATGATCTACTACTAACATTCCCTATACACCTTATTGTACACACATTGAAGGAGGTTCCAACTCCCTTTGGTGAGCAAAAATCCTGCTGCAAAGTCCCAAGAAGATCTCCCAAAACTGAGGTAAAAACCGGTAATAGAGTAGGATTTTAAGCCCATCTCTTCACTT
This sequence comes from Limonium bicolor, assembly GCA_023374045.1. Classification (NCBI taxonomy): domain Eukaryota; kingdom Viridiplantae; phylum Streptophyta; class Magnoliopsida; order Caryophyllales; family Plumbaginaceae; genus Limonium; species Limonium bicolor. The sequence continues at coordinate 62,645,185 of CM041779.1, read as the reverse complement.
TTCTTCCATGAAACTGAACAAGCTCCTTATACTCTAGGTAGCCGAGAGTACTAGCTGAGTTTTCATCATTCACAAGGTAAAACCACCTTCTTTAAGTTTTTAGAAATCCATGTTAAACTTCCTTGAATAACTACCGAAAGAGAGGTGTTAATGGAGTTGTTGTTTCCTGCATGAGCGGTGATCAACTGGTGCTGCCCTCACCCCTAAATTGCCACGGTAACAGTGAGCTTATCACTAAAGGAGGATCAAAATTAACAAGGTAACTCATTTACTTAAGGGTTTACGTGAGATTCAAACAGAGAAAAAAATTCCATGCAAAACTAACCTATAATATATACCTATATAGTACCGAGAAGAGCAAGGGCTGAAGAGGAATTATTGGTGACATAAGATGATGCCTAAACTACACTATGATACTTTAATATTCACGGTGCTGTAGGGGAGGTGATTACCGAGAGCTTGCACATATTTATGTGTATTATGGAACCTTAAACTTGTATAAATATTGATGTGTAATGTTAGTCTAATGAAATTAGGCATTTATAGCTCACCATAGTCAAATTATACCTTGTAAAATGGATGAGAAACGATTTAAATAAAGCTTGGAAAAACTGAAACAAACCGTGGGGTGTTAGTGAATTTTGAGAACATTGTAATGTTATTTTGAAGCTAAGTCAAGTTATGTTTAAGGCCAATTGTCTTGGCCATGCTATGCTATATATTTAGACCTTTAAATTGTAATTATTGAGTCTTTGGGGTGAAAAAAGAATTATGTAAAAATGTGGGTGCTAGAATGAAGTTTTAGTAAACATGGGACCTATGAACACCTTAGGAAAATATTAGTGAAATTATTAAGTCATAACATGATTTCAGTAAGTGATAAGTCTTATAAACATTTAGATGAACAAAGGAATATAAATGGGTGAAACCACAATTTAATAAAATATGGGGTGCAAAATTTATTTAAAGGTCGTGAGGATTAATTTTGGGATTTAAAAACATAAAATAGGAATTTTATAAAAGTTAAAGGGAATAAATACAAATATAGGAAGTTAAAGGGTCATTTCGTAAATAATGAGAAATGTGGGTAAAGAGAGGAATTTAATGGTCAACCTTTATTAAAAGAGAGGTTTGACCAGATTAGGGAAATAAATTAATTGATTTGGTGATTTAGTAAATACTAAGTTAAAAGGATGAATTTATAAAATTAAGGGGTTTGAATGTAAAACAAAGAAAAATTTAGAGGCAAAAACCGTGAATAAAGGAGTAAGAGTCAAAGGGGTATTTTGGGTGGTCAACCACTAACTATATGAAGGTTTGCCAATTAGGAAATTTAGATTTATTAAATGGGAGATTAATAAATATTAAGCTAAGAATGGAATTTTTGAAACTATGGGGTTAGAGTAGAAATACCGAAGTCCCTAGGGTCTGCTTAGAATAATTGAAAATTTTTGGGGTGCTTTCGGTAATATAACAAATCAAGTGTAAATATAGTTTGGTGTTAGAATGATACTATTCTACTATAGGGGTTATATTATAAATTACCGAAAGATGGGGTGCAACCGGGATTTAATTTAAGTTAAGGGCTGTATAAAAATTGGAAGGAAATCTGGGTTGAAATTGATATTTAATAATTGATAAGTATAATATAAAGTTTAAGTTTTAAAATTGTAAGTTTATAAAATAAAGAGGGGTAAATTACAAATAAAAGAAACTTGGGCTGGTAAGTTTTCCGAAAGATGTACAATATAATGCAGTACATCTTACATGCGTATTATACATATTGTATCTATTTTATAAGGTTAAAAAATAGGTTATAATTAACTAAGAGAGAAAATGTGACAAGGATGATAATTGGGTTGGTTGCAAATAATAAAAAGGAATGGGGACAAGAGTACAATTCCTAAACATGAAGTCTAGTGGAGAATTTTGGAAAATATAGGCTGAAAATAAAATAAAGTTTACAATGATATAAGTGACATTATGTTAAGGTATAGAGATGTCATAAGGAAACTATTATATTGATATACCTTATAATCATCCACATAAAATGATGAGGGAATCATTATGAGAAATATTACAATTTTAATAACATGACTTTAAAAGTGAGGGAACACATAATATGATTGGTAAATCATTACGGTTGTGGTTAAAAATGAAAACGCGAGGGATTAAATAAAATATAGTAACACTCTACCGTATGCATGCAAGTAACTAATATCCATGCCACACGTGAGAATGAGTACGTAAACGATAAAACGTGATTAGAGGATTAAACCCCATGCAAACACGGACATGAAATATATACATGCACATAAACGTCCCAGTAATACGTAGAGGATCAATTTTCAATGGGTAACATTGTCATTTTTTGATAATACGTACTTGTAAAACGTAATGAATCATTATACCTATCCTGAGGGCCGGTAACGAGAAATCAAGTTCAGCGAATAACCGACTAAGGATTAACTACGGGTAGAGGTTAGGACTTATCTTGACACAAAGAGGTAGGTGCGAAATGTAGACACTAATGTTAGATTATATTTCCAGTAGACTGGGTGGCGGTTTCGAGTTGCAAAGGATTAGAGGGTGAGCGTGATCCATCACACTAGCACTACGTCTGTACGGTACATTATTGTATGGTCCGTGTGCCCTTGAGGGTGTCTTTGGCTCGGATATATGTGTGGATGCATGACAAGATTGATAGTGGTTATATGATGTGGTTGTGAAATTAAATGCCTGTTATTCCACAATTTTCTATTGCATACAACGAGTAATGACTTAAGCGATTTTATACGTAAAGCTCGGATAGAGTTATGAATGACAAAGAATGGAATGAATTTATAAGTGGTTAATGATGTTAAACCATTGTACATAACCAAGAATTAAAGTAGCCTAGGCGACGTCTAGGCGAACGTTAACGACCTTGAAGGTCCTACATGGTGAACACACTCTACATACCTAAGCATAGATCTTAGGTAAAGGTCATAGACCAAAATATATGGTGGAATTAATTAATTAAGATGATGGAAAAATCCAAGGTAGTCACGGACTACATGGTTGCGCATGGTGATCACCAAAAAGAGGGAACGACCAGATAGGGTTCTCTCGACGTGGAAATTCCAACGAGCCGGATACGATCGTTGGTTAGAAGGCACTACTGTTGGTGCATGACTCCAATTGTCAGGCCTCTACGGACTCCTGACAAACAGCTCTACTATTAGTGCACAAGAGCGGCTGCTCCATAAGAGGAAGCTTGTATACGGGTTGCCCTAATATGACACCCACTTTAATGAACAATAGTAAAAGTTAAGGAATGACTCAAGAAGATATTCTTAGACCTGTACAACGAAATAAGAAGGCCTCAAGGCCGCATAACGAAATCGTTCAAGAGAGTGTAACTCTCGCATTTATTTCACATTATACATATACTTGCTTGTTGCTATTTGTGGATTTGTATGATGTTTGAACGGACTTATGCTTGTGATTATTGTTTTACTGCTATTGTAAATGAAAAGGTTATAGCATGAATTGGTACAGTGTTAACAATTGAGCTAAATAACTCGAGTAGCTTTTAGGTCCATGAGGACTATACTTTAGCGTGCTCAGCATTGTGCTGAGCCTATATGTCCACTAATTTCAGGTTTACAGCAGTTGGAGATGGACGCGCGAGAGCGGCTTCTGGTATAACTAGTGGTTTACTTCCTGTCATAGAATAGATTCTGTTGGATTGTATATGGTTAATTAGGTAGTCAGCTCATTATTCTTTTTGGGGTTTGGTATTGTAAAGTGTGTTTGAATTATGTCTCTGTCATCACGGCGGTTTTGAGTTATGTTTTGGTAATCGCTTCATTACTCGCATGGGTGAGTAATGGCGGTAACACTAGGTTTAAGTTATGTTTGGTTTACTTCCGTTGCGAACCGACTAATTAATTCTGTTGGGCGCATTAGATATCGGTTTTTTTAAAGTAAGGGTGGTTACGTTAGGCTATTTGGAAAAACATTTGATCATACGAGTTAAGGATACTAAAACTTTGAATCCTTAGGAGATATCCGCATGATCTTTGCTACTTTACATTCCGAACCCAATTTTTAAAACCTGCTTAGACAACAGAAACAGGAATTCACATTAGGATTCCATTCAACCAAAGACTAAAACATACTCTTAACCATAAATCAAGACCATATCCAAAAGAAGAACTAAAAGGACATAGCTTATACATTTCAATTCCAAATACAAAAGAAACAAGGGTGAAATTCCTGTGGACCCACGCTCTCATGACTCTTCAAAACCTGTGTAGAATCATTCAAGCACATAGACATACAAACATTAACCATCATTATAATGAGTAAACACTAAATGTCCAAATCAGGTCTTATAAATAAAACAAGACACAATTAAAATATTTCTTTCACTTTCTCATTTCGTTCATCATTCCTTTCTTTCTTTGTTTCCTTGTTTCTTTATTTGTTTTTGGTTGTTTCTTTCTTTTTCTTGTTTCTTTTCTTTCCTTTTATATATCCTCACACCTTCATAAGGAAGGTGTCATTGGGACTCAATCCCAAGCTCGCTTTTTCTAGACCTTCCTTCTTGAATCTAGAACCTTAAGTGTAGATGTAATGACCCCAAAACCAACTGATTCTGAGACCGTCACACACCGCGTGCTTATTACCTAAGACACGCAAGGCTACACACTAACGAATCCCAAACAGAACTAATGCTCATATATTAACAATAAGGATTACAACTTGTCTTACAAATTACAAGCGGGAGCCAAATGCTTTACAAAGCGGAAGCCAAAAATAAATACAAAGCCACAAGGCAGAACAAAATTCGAATCTAAAACAAAAGGCAAAAGCGGAAGACTCCAGCCAGAAGCTAGAACCTGAAAACCAGACGGAATATAGGGGTGAGCAAACCACAGCTCAACAGGTGATAAACTTCATCAGCTGAGCATGCTCAAAACAAGTTCAAAACACACACACACTCACACACACACGCACACACGCACGCGCGCACGCGCGCACACACACACACATGTATATATATATGCTTATATACAAAAGCGCTTAGCCAGGAAAAATTAGAGTTAAAGGAGAAGACTTTCAAGCAAGCAGAAGTCCAAAACATAACAAAGTTAAGCGATGGTCAAACTGATAATAAAACAACGTAAGACAGAGGGCATATGCTTTACAAATCAGAAGCTTTTCAGAAGACGGAAAGCGCACAATAGACCATTAGAATTTAGACACAATCAGAGCAGACAAAAGTATATCACTTTACAAAACAGAGGCGGGACCCTAGCTCACAGCACACATCCAGAAAGGGTAAAAACCCAAGGATTGAAAGATCCTTCGACAACGTAGAAATGGTCAGAAGACCAATGGGCCCGTCAGCCCCAAAACAAAAATGGCCCGAAGACCAAGAACCCGTTGGTCCCCCAAAAACAGAATGACGTCTACGTAGCATGCTACGGGTTAACCCGATCCAGTCAACCACAACTCATAATGCACAGAAAATAGGTCCCAAAACAGAATCTTAAACACTCAGAACAAAAGGTGTTGCAAAGCACGAAGGCCTAAAACATAACGAAACGGAGATCATAGCTAAAATAGATGTCTTTAACCAAGACTAGCAAAACATGGAAAGTCAAATGAAAACAGAAGTTGAAATCATACTCTTAAAGCCATTCGAAGGTTATAAGCATAACGGAACACTTTCAGAACATAAATACACGTAAACACTTGCTAAAGATGTTAAAACAGATAATACACACTTAGGGGTTCATAACCCCGCAAACGGAAGTCAAAATGGAGCTCAAACGAACATTTTAGGCAAAATCAAAAAGGCGTGTCCAGACATGTGTCCGGACTCGCACGCAGTGACACAAAACATAGGTGTCAGGACATGTGTCTGAACTTACAAGTCCGGACGCACGCCAGACAACAAATTAACACACGTTCGGACATATGTCTGGGTCACAAGTTCGGACGCATGCCGGATTTGAAACTCATAGAGACGTTAATACTCACGGTGTGTCTGGATTTGTGTCCGGACTTGCAAGTTCAGACACAGTCCAAGACTTGAAGTACAGACTCGTCCTCGCACTCCATCCGGACATACATGCGTCCGGATACTTCAGAAATCGTAAATATAGACGTCCATCCGTGCCCTGTCCGAACTACAGGTCTGGACTATAGGTCCGGACGTAGGGTCGGACGCGGCAAAAACTACAATTTGAAGCAGAAATCAATGGCGATTACAAATGCACCAAAAATCTCATAATAATCACAACGTTTTTTGTATCAAAATAGCCAAATCAAAGCACTTCCCACGAGCTTTTAATAGAGCAAAACGTAACTCAAATCCAAGACATTTACACCATAAAAGCAGAGAATCAAACCACACATATGGAAACAGAAACGGAAACTGGAAACCCCCGTGGGTGAACACACACAATCAAATCCATCTACCACCTAACTCACATATGACGCAACCCTCAACTCGACGAATCTCTACACAACGCCGTCCTCGAATCCCCTCTCAGACTTGACAAACAACGAACTGAACAATCGAAATTCAAAATCGAAATCCGAAAAGGAGAGGGAGGAACTCAATGAAGAATGAAATCAAAATCTCCCAAACTACGAACCTAAAAGACGACCGACAACGATCATAATTCACGAGCAAAACTTCCCAGAAATTAGTCAATGGGAGAAGAAGGAGATGAAGATGAGGGAAGAAGAAAAGGGAGGAAGAAGATGTGCAGAGCGGGAGAGCAAGAGAAGAATGAGAAAACTGACAAAAAAATGTAGGAGGAAAACTAATATTGTAAAAGAAACTTCCCTTCTTTAACTAATACCTAAATAACAAAGGAAAAAACATTTCTAACCCTCCTTCTACAAAGCCAATATAAATGCCCATAAAATGTCATAGATCACTAATATAAGATTAGAATTACATGAACCTCCCTTTGCGAATCAGAAACAAAATAAAAAAACTGGGGCACAACCGTAGATACTAGACTCTACCTTCACATGAAGGCGCCATCGGGTCTTGATCCCAAGCATTTATTAACGTCACACCCTCGCTAAGAAGGTGTCATCAGGAAATGAACCCAAGCATTTATTAACCTCATTCCCTCACTAGAAAGGTGTCATCAAGACTCGATCCCAAGCATTTAGGTTTTACTCAACGTATCAAATACTCACCTCAATTTCTTAACCAATCCTTCCCTCGACACAATTTATTTGTGTCTTAGCACATAGTTTTAACAACAATTATACCACAGAGCTTGGTATCAACATATAACGATCAAGATGTCTCATAAAGGCACACATATAACAATCAAGTTCTCATTGTTAATCTAACACCATTAATGGTTATTCTCAATAATAAATTTAATCATTAGGATCATTTAGATATCAAGATGTTCATTATCAAAAGTACATCAAATATACGAGATCATTACAACCATTATTATAATAGGGTCCTTAGGACCACTAGAAAGTCATAGCAAGTTTTATTACTAAAGTCGTTTTTCGTTAGTCTTCAAGACTATAGTTCATTTCCATTCCATTCCTTTTTTCAAAGGCCACTTTAAAGTAATATTTGAAAGGCGGACCCAGAAATTTTGTTTGGGAGGGGGTGTTTTTTGACACTATCATTCTTTAAAACATTATGTTATTTCATATTTTTCAAAAATTTATAAGAGCATTTAGCAAAATTTCAAAATTTTTAGGGGGGGGGCGGGGCATCATATTTGAATCCTTTCACCAAGGTCATAATGTCTATCAATCACTCTTTCAAGCTCACACACATTGATCACATGGAACTTACAATACTTTTATTTTTTCCGTTGACCATTCAAGGATCCAACGGACACCAGCACACTCTCTTGACCACAAGGATTAAGTCACTTGTACAATATTAAGATCATGAACAAACCACATCACACATCCTCTTAAGGCACACATGGATGGACTTAGGTTTTCCTTTTTGAATGCCCTAGCTTGGGTCCAAGCTATTGTCCTCTAGCTGAAGTGCTAGGACTGTCCCCGATGTCGAGGAAATTCACATAACGTTCAAACAACAACACACAATCAATGACTATTCAACATTACTTAAAGATAATGTAAGAATGCACACCTTTAATTCATTCCAAAAAACAGCATTAAGCCTCTTAGGCATTCAACTCACTTCTAAACCTTTCTACATACTTCTTAAATGTCATTCAATCTTTAAAACCATAATAACAACTTCAAGAACTAAAAAAAAAATCCAAATTTCCTATTCATTTTCAGTCGTATGAGACCATGGGGAAGACATAAAATTGATCTTTCACGAAAACAAACATTGAGTAGTTCAAACTCATGGTTTGAACATAATATTAAGCTTTGATGAAGGACTTAAGCTTAAAACGAGTTTAGAAGTGTGAAATAAAAAAACCTTACTAGATGTGAATAGTAACAATGGTGGAGAAGAAGATGGATATCTTTAGCTCAAATGAATCTTTAAGGAGAAAGAAATCGCCTTTAGTTACCAACAACCACTAATAATTGATTTAAAGGAGACATTCAGAGTGAGGGAAGGAAGAATAAGGGTTTCCCCTTGCTGCTATTGTTCTAAAAATTTTGAACAGAGGAGGGAGTGCTGGTACGTGCAAGAATGAGGAAGGAGAGAGAGAGAGATTGCTTAAGTGTGAAAATAGGCATATGACTTGTACATGCATCTAATTTGACTTTCGATAATTAAAACAAAGACACTCATACTCTTAGAATTGAATTTTAAACCCTCCTTTAAAAGTTCAAAAATTTCTAATTGTTATACCCGAAATTTTGATCCTTGTGAAAGGTTCTAATGCACAAGGGCAAGGACATGGACAAAACAGTCAAAAGATACAAGGTAAAGAATTTTCAAGGGTATTCTTGAAACTTTCTATTTTTATATGATTTTTTCAACACCTCAAACAGTTTCAATATCGTATTCATCTCAAATGGTACACTTCCTAATTCTAGGATAGTTTTTTATTCAGGAAATTCAGCTTTTAATTCAATTTATAAGTTAACTTCCTTTATAAATGCCCAAAAAATTTTAAAATAGAAAGAAAGGCTCCCAATTACTAAAAATTTAATTTTCACCTGGTAAGGATGTGTACTTATGGTCATAAACCTGGTAAAATTTATTTGGAGCCAAAACCTAAATTTTCAAAGGAAAATTCAAGCTTCTTTTAAATTTTATCTCTCAATCAAAAAATACCAAAAACAATTCTAAATCAATTGAAATATTAACACAAGATAAATAATCATGTTTAGGAGTAAACCCCGTTAAAATTTTATAATTTAGAATTTTCAATAATTTTTTATAAATTATTGAAGGCGCCAGAGTGCAAGATTTTTATAAAATCACTCGTTTATCAAATGACATGATTTCAACTCTCAAAACTTGTAAAAATCATTCTTTATCTACTATTAATAATTCATAATCTGGTTCGGCCTACAAGTTGGCCAACCAACCAAGGTAACTTAGATTTTTTTAACCGAGATTTACTTTTATCTATTTGCCCAAGCATTTTCCTATATAAACAACACCTCCCATTGACCCAAACACACATTAAAACACATTAGAAGCCATAGAGAAACCCCTCCCAATCAATCTCTCTTGAAATTCCACACTTCAATATCAACTCTACCGAAATTACACCAAAGTCATCAAATATTCATTCTTTAATTCTCCATAAAAAATCTAATAATAAAGTCACCGCCAAACCAACATTAAAGCGTGAAGAATAGCACTTTGAAGGCACTACCAGAAGTTAGAGTCGTTGATCAATTGGAAGCCAATCAACGAATCGATCGAAGAATTCTGGCGTGCGTGGAAAACATTTGGAGCAATCTAATTTGGTTGGTAACCTCAAATCCTAATTTCTACAATCTCCGCACACTCCCCACATTAATCTTCTGTGAAAATCCGACTTTGAAGTATGATTTTTATGTTTTCTCGACTTTCTGCCTTTTAACTTGTTCGCCAAGTTGTCAATAATTCTGCATCAAGGTGAAATCTTCTTTTGCTAGTCAACTTAAAATCACCTAGGGAACTCACTTTGAATAGTTGAGTAGAAAACTCAACCGTCATTATTGTAAATTCGTTGTCTGAGGGTTATCCTCACCCTTGAACGCCATGTGTGGGCCACATACGCCCTGTTCGAAGTACCGGCAACCCACGGATGGCAGCAAGAATTAATTTTGAGCTTTTAATGGATTTTAAGGGTTGGAAATTTTTATTTTGCTTTTTGTTTATTTATATTAGTTTTGTGAATTTGGGTTTGTGGTCAGGGACGATGGCTAATTTAAACCTAATTTAGTTTAAAAACCCTAGTTTAGGTTAGGTTAATTTTCTCTTTCAATTTTCATCAAAAAAATACAGAAGCTGCCTCACTTAGTAAATCAACTTTAGGTTAAAGTCTTAAGATGACATAATTAGATGAAAAGTAGCTTTGAAAGGTAATGAAAGTAATTGACCCCGAAAAAAACTAAATTACCAAGCCCCAAAATCCAAAACTCTGTCTTGCCTAGTTTAAAAGGCTAAAACTTGGTGACGACTCTTAATAGGTTCCAGTGAGCTAACTTAGGTTATAATAATGATTGTTTTATAACATAGTTGTTAAACTTAGGGTTGGGGGAAACGGAATGGAATCAGTAAGGAGATGAAGAGGAATGAAAAAGAATTCCCTTTGATTTTCCTAGTTGTTTCCTTGTGCAGAGGAAATGAAAATGAATAACTGGTCAATGGTCGTCGGTCAATGGTCAACGGTTGTCGGTTGCCGTCAACGACCATCAATTGCCGGTCAACATCCATCAGTCACTGGTCAATGATGTTTGGCCATCAAGTTAATGGGATTTGGGGTAATTCCATTCCGTTTCCCTTTCCTGAAAATAAGAAATCTGGCTTAACAAACAACGGGAAACAAAATCATTTCGATTCCCTTTCTTGATTACCCCAACACAAACGCCCCCTTATAGGTTAAAAGTTTGACCTAGCACCTGAAACAGATCATAGACGTTAGACCACATTGGAGAAGGTTCGAAAATCGGGCTCATAGACTGACGACTCTGCTGGAGACTAATTCTTAATTTTAACTAGTTTAATTATAAGATAAGAAGGCTTAACTTGAAAATGTCATTAAAAAGGATTTGTCTTATGTTGATTTACTTCCATGCACACCTTATTTAATTCTAATCCATATCATATAAGACCTTCGTGGGTCCTCATAAATTAACCATCGAGGGTTTCTCTTAAACCAACTTTACCCGAACCGTCAAGGGTTCACATAAACTTACTTTACTCGGACCAACTTTGGCCGGTCTCTGTTTAGACACTCTGTAACACCCCGAATAAACATCCAGTATTTAGCCTTAATACAAGACAACTACGCAGCGGATTCTCAACATCATCCGGGTGCTACAGATGCCAACCACCCACGTGGTTGACAAACCACATTACCCAACACCAAGTTACGGTCTGCATGACTGGAAACAGCCCTCTATCCAATCTCATATACAACACATAGTACAATCCCGAATACCGAGTGTCTACAACAATATTACCAAATCGTAAACTAAAGATTACATCCCTGGTGTAGTAACAACTCATACATCAAGCATACTGCTACAACTCAAGAATTATGCCCTCATGACTACCCCCATGGTAGCCATGCCGCCTACGCTCCGTTATCGTCCGGTTCAATACCTGTAAAAATTTGGTTGTAAAGGACTCAGCAAACTACGCTGAGTATGAACGTGTGTAGCCCGTATGTTGCCGGGCCACACGACTACTTGGTCGAATATTATTAAGTCAATTTGCATGCTATAATAAAGTAGTAAAGCAGGCCACCATACATCATGGTTTCATACACACTCAAGATAGCAAAGCATTAACAATAAGCAACCAAACATAACATGTTGGTGTCATAGCAACATCAAACACACAACCAAGCACAACAAACTGCTAGTATCGCAACAACAACCAGGTACATAATAAAACGTGTGCATATGTAGTTATACTCCTGATCCTCACTATGGGATCATTCGAGCGTTGTGAGATTTTATTTCTTTTCTCTTTCTCATAATATATATTTACTTTCTCTTCCCTTGCTCCAGGTCTGGGGATATAGTTAGATCCCGTGACCGTATCGATTCGTTTTCTTGTTTCCATCATGTGTATTTCTCTTTCTCATCTTGTACCAGGTCTGGGATGTAGGTTGGTTCCCGTGACCATATAGTATAGGTGCCCATCTTTCTTTGCTTCCTTATGGATTAATTGTGAGTTCTCTTGTCACCGCACGTTGGAGGACGTCTCCTCCATAGCTAGTCCCCCATTCCCGACGTCATGCGCCGAGAAAGCGGAGTCGCCTCTAGACTCCAGGATAAGCTCCACCAATTTGTCACTCCCCCATTCCCGACGTCATGCGCGAGAAAGCGGAGTCGCCTCTAGACTCCAGGATGTGCTCCACATAGAAGGGCGAAGGATCTGATGCAGATACCAACTCCCGAGTATTCCATACCACGCGGCCCGAGATGTCATCTTCCCGGATTATTCTCATGTTCGACCAATTGAGATTTGCTCTTCATTATTATTCATGAATAGACACCATGGTGGGTGTCATGGTACGTCCTCCATGGTTAGAGAGGAGTTTCCCTTTAGAGTTTTCTTTGTTTTCATAGTTCGTTGTGGTTCATTTCAAGTTCCATAGACGAGAAAAGGACTAAACTACTGTGTGCGCGCAAATAATATGCAACAAAGATATAGCAGTCATATAGGCAAGACAAGCAACCATCCAATTTTCATGCTTTGATCTTATGGTCATTTTCACACAGAGCACACAACAAACAAGCCATGTAACACGGCAACATACGAACCACACATGTCCATACCTGATTTAGAAGCAAGAGTTGTCTCACACACACGGCCCGGTTAGCGTTCGTTACAGTCCTAGAGTTAATTAAACAACTTGTCAGTTCATGGTTGCATGTGACGACTGCAGTGATATTTTCTTCTAGTTTATCCCATTTTAAGGTGTATTTCCTTGGGCAGATTTTTGGGTGTTCGACTTATATTAGTCCCTTAGAAAACCTTCCAAGTATTTACCTTAGACTTATCAACTCCTCGGACATTTACCTTGTTAGTTCATACGTTAACTACGTCCTCTCTTCTAGCTAATGCCTTAAAGTATTATGAGCACTAACAAGTAACAAGTTATCCAAATTGACCATTCTCCCATATTTTCCTCATAATACACTGTAGCCCCCTTTTATTTTTATACCCAATACTTTAATTATTTAAACCTTATACTATACTCCTGAGTTAATTTATACTATTACTTAAATTTCCAAAACCTTTTTAGGATTATATACTAATCCCTTCAAATATTAAAATCTCCATTTATGCCCAATTTTTCGATAATTACATATACTCCGTAATAACAATTTTTGTTATTCCTTTTTAACTTAATATCAATTTCAATACTTAGAATAATTATCCTTATCATTTTATTTTGGTCAACCTCCAAAGGTGGTCGAGGTGACCACTTAGATTATTCTTTGACTAATTTGATAGTATTTACGACGATACCCCATGGTTTCCTAGTTTTACATTTGACTCCTTTTATTTTATAAATCCATATTTGTACTTGTAAAAATCTAGAGGACTATCCCTGTTGGTCATTGTCACCACTTATACCTTATATCTTTTTATCACACTTTGACCTCTTATTGATTTTTTATAAAGTATATATATATATATATATATATATATATATATATATATATATATATATATATATATAATATATATATATTTAATATACGGTTTTAGAAATTCGTTTAAGCCATATAACAAGCTTACCATTATGTATATTTTCCAAGATATTCCCAAATGGTTATAATTACTACCATGCTAGTTCTTCCACCAGCAACCCATATAACCTCATAAATCAACCATAATTTTTTTTGACCATTTAGATCACAAAATCCTTATTTTGACATGGCCTTAAAAATAGCATACTAATTATTTCAAAATGGTATTTAAATATCCCTCAAAATTATTATGACCGCGGTTGTGCAGAGTTTCACGTAAACAAATTTCCTGTAACTTGATCTCTACCCATATTTAACTTCCAACCAAAATTTTATTATACATTATATCTTCAATGCACTCGCATATATATATATATTATACAGTTTAAAAGAAAAAATCCGTTCAAGCCATGGCCTAAATATAAGGCTGTAAAAAAATAGCACAAAGATGGTCTTAGAATTGACAATAAAATGTCCCTAGAATTATGCTAAGCCCCGGTTAGTATAAGCTTCTCCTCAAATCGTTTTCCTACCATTTCCACAGCTATTTTGATTAGCTCATTTTATACACATCACGGTTTGCATCTGTTCTTGCAAAACACTGACTTACGCGACATATATATACCTGTACTTGTTACCTTTAAGTATTGCTCTTCAGATATTACCTGTATATATTTATGTATATGCGTGCGCATATGTATATACGTATGTGTGTACACTCCTAATGTCTACAGTTTGCCCCCGTAACTGTATATCTCTACCCACTCGTCCACTACCCAGCTAATCCCCAAGTATACACACATCTTCAGTAACTTTTCCCCAACTCACCGACTCAGCACATAACTACCAATATATATATGTATATAGTTATTACCATTACTCACCCACAATTTAATACGTACATGCATATATCTCAAATTTCCGGTCCCCTTGCATGGTCTACGTTAGATATATGTATATGTGTCTATACATGCTGCTGTTATACCCCGTATGTAACTCCCATCAGCCACGCTTACCACTGTATGCAACTATTTGCGGTTCAGTTATTAGTTTGGTGTTCTTTTTGTGACATGTTTGAGTGTCGATTCTTGTATTAAAGAAGGCTGGATTAGAGTATCTATAGTGGCACAAGGAGTAGCGAAGGGAGGGATCTTACCTCAGGTTTTGAACGACATTTACTGCAGTTTCCTGCAGCTTGTGTTTAGGTCCCCTCTTAGGTAGTGCTCTGGTGTTGGTTTTCAGCTCAACAGAGGGGTGAATCGAAGCCTTGCTCTGGGTGTTGTCTCCGGTGTGGGTTTCCAGTTCAAAGAGAAGCTGGAACACCGAATCTATCATGGCACAAGGAGTTGAGGTAATCCATGCTTCGATGCGCAGATTGTCTCCTCACTTCAAAATCAGTGGAGTAGTGTATATGTTATGCGAAATACCCAACCGACAAGGATTTACTACATTGTGTAACAGGGATCATATACCTATCAGACATCAAACAGCGAAGGACATGAGATCGTGTTGACATGGGTTTCCTTACCTGGGAATGTGGAAGGAGTTGTTGAAGAAGGGTACTGCAACGAGGGATGGAAGCGGCTGCAGTTTTGTGAAGGAACAGAGTTACTTTGCTGGCCACTCTGGTGGTTTCATTTTCCTTTCTCTGGTCACTTGTCCCTCTGTTAGCTCCTTGAATGAAAGAGTTGTCCATTTCAGTATGCTATGCAGGTTGCTGTGGGCTTACTGCATGTGAAAAGAAGAGAAGAGTGGCTGTGTTCTACTGCAAGAACGGTGGGAGAATGAGCTTGTTTCTCTGTACCGGGTGCAGTTCAAACGGGGACCTGTTGTTGCATGGAGAGGAGTTGTTGATTACCCCCTCGAGTGGAGTGGCGTTTGAAGTAACATAACAGGAGTTGTCGTGTTTCCGTTAACTGGAGGGTAGCTCGACAACGGCGACTGTGCTCAAGGTCCGGGATGGGCGTCGCCAACACCAAAACGGAACTCAACGAACAGAGGTCGCCGGCAGGAAGTTGAGAGGGAAAACCCAAAACGAAAGGGGATGACTCTCGAAGTTATGCCATGGGGAGAATCAAGAGAGAGGGAGAGAACTCCTGGTGGTGCTGCTGGATAAATCGGCAGGGTTTTTGTGCATGAGTGAACCATGAAAAGGGGCGGATGAGAGCTGAGGGAGACCCAGGGAAGGAGGTTGGGGATTCAGAAAACTGAAGGAAAGGAAGTAGCTCGAGCGAGGTCGCCTGAAGGAGGTGATCAACAACAGTGAAGGCTCGAGAGAGTTAACGCCATCTTGGGAAAATGACAGGCTGATAAGTTTGGTGCTAGTTCGAAGGTTACACAGAGAAGTTGGTATAAGGCACATGCATTTCGCTTCTCTGTAACTGAATCCACCTGCCCCTGTTTGAGCTTTTTTTTTTAATTGTCCAAGAGACTACTTGGGACGGTGCTGCGCCCAGTGACTCATGGGGAACGACAGTGCAAGAATCTGTGCCACTGCTAAAAGGAGAGAAATTTTGTGCCCCGCGTAGAAAGGATAGAAAACAGTGGTTTGTTTCAGGTTAATACAGAGGGGGAGCATGCCTCTCTGTTCCGCTGCTATCCGAGAATGGTGGAAGTCCATTATCTTGGGCCCTGTTGCGTTACCGTGAGTGTGTAAATGGTTTTCAGTTGGTGCTGTTGCTTTATTTTGGGTTGGTACAAAGGAGGGGGGTCACTAGCGTTAGTGGCATGGAAGTGAAGAGTTCTTCTCGTTCTGGTGTTGAACTGATCGAGGAGGAAGAAACCAGTAAAAATTGAGTTGCTGTTTGGGCGTGCCAGATCAGAAACGAGAGAAGGCATATTCTGCTGTAATGTTTTTTTTGTCACTTTAGCAGCTTATATGTCCAGAGGTGCAGTATTAGTACTGAATATGAGCATAGCTCAACCGGTTAAGACGTTCACTAGGTATACGAGAGGTACGCGGTTTGAACCTCAGTGGGAGCGCCTTTGCTTCTTTTTTTTGTATAAGTTATACCTCCTTATTTATATGTAAGACCATATAATATATCGCGTTGTAAGCTAGTTACACGACCACTTAATTTTCGTTACGTCATATGTACGATCTTTTTATTTTGTAGCGTTTTAGTTATCCATAACTATGCGACATTATTAATATTACCACTTATAGTACCGTAACATTACGTATTTGTACATATATAAGTACGTGACTTTATTAATATGTAACGTCGTCACGCTTTCGGACACGTATATATACTAAATTTAATTGTACATAAATTATTTTATGTCCGAATTATATAACGCATTATTAGTTATATACACAACTATTTTATTTTGTCACATTGTTAGTTGTATATGTATATATACATACGACTATTCTATTATGCCCCGTCGTTGCTTATGTATAAACGTTGGTCGTATATACGTACGTGTATATATATATATATATATATACATTTATATGTGCGTGACTATATTGACGTTTTCGGTTCAGAGGTGCGCATCTTTATTTGAGCTTATAACAGTGTATTACGTACCGATACGCACATACGATGTTATTATTATTTACTATGTATATATATATTTTTTTAGTATGATCATAATTGTTACTCATAGTTTAATTCAACCTTCACGAATTAAGCTAATAATTATTCGGGGTATTTCAGCCTACCCCCCTTAAAGGAACTTCGTCCCGAAGTTGTTACTTCCTTAACCGATGTTTTATTTCTTCTTATTTCTTGGGATCAAGTCCCGCATTCATTCACGACAAAGTGTACATACACGTACATACCATTCACATACACACAATCCAAAACACACAAACCTACTAACCATTAACGTGTGGTTGTAGGAATACACATAGTGAAAGGATCAGTCACGCAATTCCACGGTTCTATTTCACCATTTGTGCTTATAAGCACCACGCCACATCTGTGGCTTGACCAAGTTCTCTATAATATTATAATGTACCAGCAATACTCATATACTGTACTCATCAACAATCAAATGAACAATTTATTCATTCATCACCACAATGCATTCAACCCAATCCACACACATAGCATCCTAAACATCTCCTCAAATGCGCAACACCAAAAAAACGCAACGCGCCTACCCCCCTAAAAATGGATTACGCCCACGTAATCCCTTTTATATCATCCTTGGGCCTTGGTTCAAGATGTTAAATTCTCATGGGGCATTCTAGTTTCTATGTAACTCAGCTCACCTTGTAATCCTATCAAATGTCTTGACCAGGTTAATGGTTTAGTTTATGTCCTAAGATTCTTATCGGTTTCCATACTGATCTTTAAATGGATTCGGGTCTAGCCTCTCTGGCTGATATGTCTATTGTTATTCAACAGGAAAATGGAGATACGGTCCACCAGCTTCTGCTGTGCGACTCTGATTACCTTTGGGTTGAGTGTACCATTTCTATGCCTTCCAAGATGGTGCATGACTTATTTGTATCTTTACCATTTAGGAGTAAGGTCTCTTGACGGATATGGGGTATTTTATACTTGGTCCTAGTGAGTCGTAATTTGTCTATCCATTCCTTTGGAGGTTGGATAACTGTTTATTTGGGCAGCACTTATTGTGGCAAGTGTGCCGTGCAGGTTGAATTATTTTACAGTGCATGTTTGTCGCGGTATTTATGCGTTCACGTTTTCGTATATTCTCATATTCACTTTAAGCGTCTGAATTGTTCTTTCTAGCTGCCCTTTTTGGCTTATATCCATATGCTCCGCAGTAACGACTTAGATCTTAATATTTCTTCAATGTTACAAACGTGTCATTATTACAACATCATGTTTAGTTTATCTTACCGCTCATAATTATGTGGAGCTCGCTAGTTTATCCTCCTAGCGTTATCACCTATTTTGTACCTTAGTATGTACAGTAATTTAGATCTTTCTTCATCTTCAAGTAATCCTTGTTTTCCAGCCGAACTATGGCTTTGCCATTGTCGGTTGACCTCAATTAGTTTCAGTCGAAAGGTTACCGAATTAAACGCGTTACAAGTTTTTATGATTGTGAAACCATTTAACATAGGATTTTTTTTTAGTTTTCTTACCGTCATCATTATTCTTATTATTGTATCAAGTAGCAGCTTGCTGACTAGCTCGGCTTCGTCACAAGGTCTAGAGTTATTATTATGTTCCACCAGGAACTAAAGTAGTTGACTACTACCGGTTACATATTGCATTTGATCACGGTAGTATTTTTATGTATTATCTATTAGGTTATTGGTAACATTGTACCATTTCAATCCTCACATATCTGTATACTCATGTGTTTACCCTCCAAGTTTTGAATCATGTATTAATGTATAATACACGCACGTGTCATCTATCATCAACTTCGCTTCCTTGGTAATTTCCTAATCCAGCTTATAAAATTCTTTCACCTATTTGTAGTTTAAGTGTCCACTTGCAGGGGGTTTCGAGAATCATCCACCACTGACGTGATCAGCGTAAGTGTTGGACTACCCCTGCATCCCAATTTGTGCTCGGTGTCCCTTGACCTGGCCAGGGTCAAGTTCAACCTTGCATGTCCGGTTTAAACAATCAATTAATTAGTCTAATTCTAACTCTTATCCCACTTGTTTCTAGTCATCTAGTGATCAGTTCATGGACTAGTGTCAAAGTTCTTAAGCCTTTAGATTTATGTTTAAATTCTCTAACTGTATATATTCATTCATTCATGTATATATAGTATATACATAGTAATGTGTTATAAGTTCCAGGGTTGTATCTATAATACAGTAATCCTCTGGATTTATACATATCCACATATGATTGTTCCCGTAGGTTTATGATACTCTATTACATACATTTATACCCTCCTGATCTTTCAAGTTCCTTTCATTCTAATTTTTGTACCGTATGTACATATACATGTTCATTTGCTTATATACGTAGTCTCATAATGTTTAAATTCTAGTGTTAGCGAACTGAATATACAATTTATCTCCCAAGCTCTTATATTATTACTATTTCCCTCCACACTTACAACTTAATACTGAATCTACCAAGTGATTCTTTCATTATCTTGACCCATTAATTTATTACTCAATTAAGCCCATTAATCTTCTTAAAATTTCCAAATTTCAATATCCGATTATTCATAAATATTCTATTGAGTTGGAACTATTCCTCGCTGGAGTGCCTAGTAAATTTAGCTGATTTCATCCTTTGACCGTTTAGGCCTACTTCGGTTTGACTTCACATTACAAATTTTAATTCTTTGAATGGACTATCTGTAAGGTCCAATTCTATATATATATATATATATATATATATATATATATATATATATATATATATTATATATATATTTTGTCGTTATTATAATTTTGTTAAATTAATTTGTTTATTCGGATTCCCGTCTTAATCTTTTCTGGGTCTCGTAACCCTTCTATCACCTCCTCATGATTATTTCTTGTGTGAATCCACCAAACTAGTGGTAAGTATTCAGGGATTATCACCACTGCGATCCCAATATTTATTTTCGGTTGTTAAGTTATTACATTAACTTAAGTCGGGTTTGATTGATTTACTAATCATTACCTCCTTTAGTTGATTTTCATTTCTCCTTGGGTTTTATTGATATCGAGTCTTTCCTGATATGTATGTATATACATATGTATATTTAGTTTGCCAAATCACGTTTAGGGTTTCCCGTGTTTATTTGTTTACGTTTTACTCGGTGTAGTTTGTCTTTGGTTAAAAGTCCTTTAGTCTTACTTATCCAAGGTCGCGTCAATTAAACTCCGACCAAATGTATCTAAGTTATATTTGCTAGGTCATAAATCTTATCAGATGCTCTTCCTCTGCCTATTGTTATAATTATGGCTATCATAACCTCGTCAGAATTAATGAGGTTGTTCTCCATAATTTTTTTTTTAAAATAATTTTCATTCAAATGTGATGTGTTTTGGAGATTACACCATAATAGCAGCTTTGTATATTGTTGTTTAGACATTTATATGGGAGTCAAATTTATGGGGTGATGTTGGAGTGTACAATGGTATAGCGTATTGAAGTAGCTGGTACACTGATTTAAATGTATGAAGTAAATATCTTATAGTTGGATACTCTCCTTGAGAAGTTTACAGCCGGTTGAGATTTTGAGGTATCTCTGCTAAAATTTGGTATGGATTTTTAAGAATTTTATGCATCTGGTAATTGCTACTTAAGCATGGTGTTTCCAGATTTAACTTCCTTCAAGTGCACTTCTCTTTCTCTTTCTTGCACCGGGTCTGGGGATATAGATTGATTCCCGTGACCATATAATATGGGTGCCCATCTTTCTCTGGTTCTTCATCGATTAATTGTGTGTTCTTCTGTTACCGCACGTTGGAGGACGTCTCCTCCATAGCTAGTCCCCTATTCCCGGCGTCATGCGCCGAGAAAGCGGAGTCGCCTCTTGACTCCAGGATAAGCTCCACCAAGTTGTCACTCCCCCATTCCTGACGTCATGCGCCGGGAAAGCGGAGTCGCCTCTAGACTCCAGGATGTGCTCCACATAGAAGGGCGAAGGATCTGATCCAGATATCAACTCCCGAATATTCCATACCGCGCGGCCCGAGATGTCGTCTTCCCGGGTTATCCTCATGTCCCACCAATTGAGCTTTTCTCTTCATTATCATTCATGAATAGACACCATAGTGGATATATATATATTTATGTATATGTGTGTGCATATGTATATACGTATGTGTGTACACTCCTAATGTCTACAGTTTGCCCCCGTAACTGTATATCTCTACCCACTCGTCCACTACCCAGCTAATCCCCAAGTATACACACATCTTCAGTAACTTTTCCCCAACTTTCCGACCCAGCACATAACTACCAATATATATATGTATATAGTTATTACCAGTACTCACCCACAATTTAATACGTACATGCATATATCTCAAAATTTCCGGTCCCCTTGCATGGTCTACGTTAGATATATGTATATGTGTCTATACATGCTGCTGTTATCCCCCGTATGTAACTCCCAACAGCCACGCTTACCACTGTATGCAACTATTTGCGGTTCAGTTATTGGTTTCGGTGTTCTTTTTGTGACATGTTTGAGTGTCGATTCTTGTATTAAAGAAGGCTGGATTAGAGTATCTATAGTGGCACAAGGAGTAGCGAAGGGAGGGATCTTACCTCAGGTTTTGAATGACATTTACTGCAGTTTCCTGCAGCTTGTGTTTAGGTCCCCTCTTAGGTAGAGCTCTGGTGTTGGTTTTCAGCTCAACAGAGGGGTGAATCGAAGCCTTGCTCTTGGGTGTTGTCTCCGGTGTGGGTTTCCAGTTCAAAGAGAAGCTGGAACACCGATTCTATCGTGGCACAAGGAGTTGAGGTAATCCATGCTTCGATGCGCAGATTGTCTCCTCGCTTCAAAATCAGTGGAGTAGTGTATATGTTATGCGAAATACCCAACCGACAAGGATTTACTACATTGTGTAACAGGGATCATATACCTATCAGACATCAAACAGTGAAGGACATGAGATCGTGTTGACATGGGTTTCCTTACCTGGGAATGTGGAAGGAGTTGTTGAAGAAGGGTACTGCAACGAGGGATGGAAGCGGCTGCAGTTTTGTGAAGGAACAGAGTTACTTTGCTGGCCACTCTGGTGGTTTCATTTTCCTTTCTCTGGTCACTTGTCCCTCTGTTAGCTCCTTGAATGAAAGAGTTGTCCATTTCAGTATGCTATGCAGGTTGCTGTGGGCTTACTGCATGTGAAAAGAAGAGAGAGTTGGCTGTGTTCTACTGCAAGAACGGTGGGAGAATGAGCTTGTTTCTCTGTACCGGGTGCAGTTCAAACGGGGACCTGTTGTTGCATGGAGAGGAGTTGTTGATTACCCCCTCGAGTGGAGTGGCGTTTGAAGTAACATAACAGGAGTTGTCGTGTTTCCGTTAACTGGAGGGTAGCTCGACAACGGCGACTGTGCTCAAGGTCCGGGATGGGCGTCGCCAACACCAAAACGGAACTCAACGAACAGAGGTCGCCGGCAGGAAGTTGAGAGGGAAAACCCAAAACGAAGGGGAGGACTCTCGAAGTTATGCCATGGGGAGAATCAAGAGAGAGGGAGAGAACTCCTGGTGGTGCTGCTGGATAAATCGGCAGGGTTTTTGTGCATGAGTGAACCATGAAAAGGGCGGATGAGAGCTGAGGGAGACCCAGGGAAGGAGGTTGGGGATTCAGAAAACTGAAGGAAAAGGAAGTAGCTCGAGCGAGGTCGCCTGAAGGAGGTGATCAACAACAGTGAAGGCTCGAGAGAGTTAACGCCATCTTGGGAAAATGACAGGCTGATAAGTTGGTGCTAGTTCGAAGGTTACACAGAGAAGTTGGTATAAGGCACATGCATTTCGCTTCTCTGTAACTGAATCCACCTGCCCCTGTTTGAGCTTTTTTTTTTTAATTGTCCAAGAGACTACTTGGGACGGTGCTGCGCCCAGTGACTCATGGGGAACGACAGTGCAAGAATCTGTGCCACTGCTAAAAGGAGAGAAATTTTGTGCCCCGCGTAGAAAGGATAGAAAACAGTGGTTTGTTTCAGGTTAATACAGAGCGGGGGAGCATGCCTCTTGTTCCGCTGATATCCGAGAATGGTGGAAGTCCATTATCTTGGGCCCTGTTGCGTTACCGTGAGTGTGTAAATGGTTTTCAGTTGGTGCTGTTGCTTTATTTTGGGTTTGGTACAAAGGAGGGGGGTCACTAGCGTTAGTGGCATGGAAGTGAAGAGTTCTTCTCGTTCTGGTGTTGAACTGATCGAGGAGGAAGAAACAGTAAAAATTGAGTTGCTGTTTGGGCGTGCCAGATCAGAAACGAGAGAAGGCATATTCTGCTGTAATGTTTTTTTTTGTCACTTTAGCAGCTTATTGTCCAGAGGTGCAGTATTAGTACTGAATATGAGCATAGCTCAACCGGTTAAGACGTTCACTAGGTATACGAGAGGTACGCGGTTTGAACCTCAGTGGGAGCGCCTTTGCTTCTTTTTTTTTGTATAAGTTATACCTCCTTATTTATATGTAAGACCATATAATATATCGCGTTGTAAGCTAGTTACACGACCACTTAATTTTCGTTACGTCATATGTACGATCTTTTTATTTTGTAGCGTTTTAGTTATCCATAACTATGCGACATTATTAATTATTACCCACTTATAGTACCGTAACATTACGTATTTGTACAATATAAGTACGTGGACTTTATTAATATGTAACGTCGTCACGCTTTCGGACACGTATATATACTAAATTTAATTGTACATAAATTATTTTATGTCCGAATTATATAACGCATTATTAGTTATATACACAACTATTTTATTTTGTCACATTGTTAGTTGTATATGTATATATACATACGACTATTCTATTATGCCCCGTCGTTGCTTATGTATATAACGTTGGTCGTATATACGTACGTGTATATATATATATATATATATACATTTATATGTGCGTGACTATATTGACGTTTTCGGTTCAGAGGTGCGCATCTTTATTTGAGCTTATAACAGTGTATTACGTACCGATACGCACATACGATGTTATTATTATTTACTATGTAATATATATTTTTTTTAGTATGATCATAATTGTTACTCATAGTTTAATTCAACCTTCACGAATTTAAGCTAATAATTATTCGGGGTATTTCAGCCTACCCCCCTTAAAGGAACTTCGTCCCGAAGTTGTTACTTCCTTAACCGATGTTTTATTTCTTCTTATTTCTTGGGATCAAGTCCCGCATTCATTCACGACAAAGTGTACATACACGTACATACCATTCACATACACACAATCCAAAACACACAAACCTACTAACCATTAACGTGTGGTTGTAGGAATACACATAGTGAAAGGATCAAGTCACGCAATTCCACGGTTCTATTTCACCATTTGTGCTTATAAGCACCACGCCACATCTGTGGCTTGACCAAGTTCTCTATAATATTATAATGTACCAGCAATACTCATATACTGTACTCATCAACAATCAAATGAACAATTTATTCATTCATCACCACAATGCATTCAACCCAATCCACACACATAGCATCCTAAACATCTCCTCAAATGCGCAACACCAAATAAAACGCAACGCGCCTACCCCCCTTAAAAATGGATTACGCCCACGTAATCCCTTTTATATCATCCTTGGGCCTTGGTTCAAGATGTTAAATTCTCATGGGGCATTCTAGTTTCTATGTAACTCAGCTCACCTTGTAATCCTATCAAATGTCTTGACCAGGTTAATGGTTTAGTTTATGTCCTAAGATTCTTATCGGTTTCCATACTGATCTTTAAATGGATTCGGGTCTAGCCTCTCTGGCTGATATGTCTATTGTTATTCAACAGGAAATGGAGATACGGTCCACCAGCTTCTGCTGTGCGACTCTGATTACCTTGGGTTGAGTGTACCATTTCTATGCCTTCCAAGATGGTGCATGACTTATTTGTATCTTTACCATTTAGGAGTAAAGGTCTCTTGACGGAATGGGGTATTTTATACTTGGTCCTAGTGAGTCGTAATTTGTCTATCCATTCCTTTGGAGGTTGGATAACTGTTTATTTGGGCAGCACTTATTGTGGCAAGTGTGCCGTGCAGGTTGAATTATTTTACAGTGCATGTTTGTCGCGGTATTTATGCGTTCACGTTTTCGTATATTCTCATATTCACCTTTAAGCGTCTGAATTGTTCTTTCTAGCTGCCCTTTTTGGCTTATATCCATATGCTCCGCAGTAACGACTTAGATCTTAATATTTCTTCAATGTTACAAACGTGTCATTATTACAACATCATGTTTAGTTTATCTTACCGCTCATAATTATGTGGAGCTCGCTAGTTTATCCTCCTAGCGTTATCACCTATTTTGTACCTTAGTATGTACAGTATTTAGATCTTTCTTCATCTTCAAGTAATCCTTGTTTTCCAGCCGAACTATGGCTTTGCCATTGTCGGTTGACCTCAATTAGTTTCAGTCGAAAGGTTACCGAATTAAACGCGTTACAAGTTTTATGATTGTGAACCATTTAACATAGGATTTTTTTTTAGTTTTCTTACCGTCATCATTATTTATTATTGTATCAAGTAGCAGCTTGCTGACTAGCTCGGCTTCGTCACAAGGTCTAGAGTTATTATTATGTTCCACCAGGAACTAAAGTAGTTGACTACTACCGGTTACATATTGCATTTGATCACGGTAGTATTTTTATGTATTATCTATTAGGTTATTGGTAACATTGTACCATTTCAATCCTCACATATCTGTATACTCATGTGTTTACCCTCCAAGTTTTGAATCATGTATTAATGTATAATACACGCACGTGTCATCTATCATCAACTTCGCTTCCTTGGTAATTTCCTAATCCGCTTATAAAATTCTTTCACCTATTTGTAGTTTAAGTGTCCACTTGCAGGGGGTTTCGAGAATCATCCACCACTGACGTGATCAGCGTAAGTGTTGGACTACCCCTGCATCCCAATTTGTGCTCGGTGTCCCTTGACCTGGCCAGGGTCAAGTTCAACCTTGCATGTCCGGTTTAAACAATCAATTAATTAGTCTAATTCTAACTCTTATCCCACTTGTTTCTAGTCATCTAGTGATCAGTTCATGGACTAGTGTCAAAGTTCTTAAGCCTTTAGATTTATTGTTTAAATTCTCTAACTGTATATATTCATTCATTCATGTATATATAGTATATACATAGTAATGTGTTATAAGTTCCAGGGTTGTATCTATAATACAGTAATCCTCTGGATTTATACATATCCACATATGATTGTTCCCGTAGGTTTATGATACTCTATTACATACATTTAACCCTCCTGATCTTTCAAGTTCCTTTCATTCTAATTTTTGTACCGTATGTACATATACATGTTCATTTGCTTATATACGTAGTCTCATAATGTTTAAATTCTAGTGTTAGCGAACTGAATATACAATTTTATCTTCCCAAGCTCTTATATTTTACTATTTCCCTCCACACTTACAACTTAATACTGAATCTACCAAGTGATTCTTTCATTATCTTGACCCATTAATTTATTACTCAATTAAGCCCATTAATCTTAAAATTTCAAATTTCAATATCCGATTATTCATAAATATTCTATTGAGTTGGAACTATTCCTCGCTGGAGTGCCTAGTAAATTTAGCTGATTTCATCCTGTTTGACCGTTTAGGCCTACTTCGGTTTGACTTCACATTACAAATTTTAATTCTTTGAATGGACTATCTGTAAGGTCCAATTCTATATATATATATATATTATATATATATATATATATATATATATATATATATATATTTTGTCGTTATTATAATTTTGTTAAATTTAATTTGTTTATTCGGATTCCCGTCTTAATCTTTTCTGGGTCTCGTAACCCTTCTATCACCTCCTCATGATTATTTCTTGTGTGAATCCCCCAAACTAGTGGTAAGTATTCAGGGATTATCACCACTGCGATCCCAATATTATTTTCGGTTGTTAAGTTATTACATTAACTTAAGTCGGGTTTGATTGATTTACTAATCATTACCTCCTTTAGTTGAATTTCATTTTCTCCTTGGGTTTTTATTGATATCGAGTCTTTCCTGATATGTATGTATATACATATGTATATTTAGTTTGCCAAATCACGTTTAGGGTTTCCCGTGTTTATTTGTTTACGTTTTACTCGGTGTAGTTTGTCTTTGGTTAAAAGTCCTTTAGTCTTACTTATCCAAGGTCGCGTCAAAAACTCCGACCAAATGTATCTAAGTTATATTTGCTAGGTCATAAATCTTATCAGATGCTCTTCCTCTGCCTATTGTTATAATTATGGCTATCATAACCTCGTCAGAATTAATGAGGTTGTTCTCCATAATTTTTTTTAAAATAATTTTCATTCAAATGTGATGTGTTTTGGAGATTACACCATAATAGCAGCTTTGTATATTGTTGTTTAGAATTTATATGGGAGTCAAATTTATGGGGTGATGTTGGAGTGTACAATGGTATATAGCGTATTGAAGTAGCTGGTACACTGATTTAAATGTATGAAGTAAATATCTTATAGTTGGATACTCTCCTTGAGAAGTTTACAGCCGAGTTTTGAGATTTTGAGGTATCTCTGCTAAAATTTGGTATGGATTTTTAAGAATTTATGCATTGTAATTGCTAACTTTAGCATCTAGCTGGTTTCTCCTTGCAAACCATTTTTGAGGTCTCTGTGTTGCCACCATTTGGTTCTTTAATGTGTGTTCCAGATTTAACTCCTTCAAGTGCACTTCTCTTTCTTTTTGCACCGGGTCTGGGATATAGATTGATCCCGTGACCATATAATATGGGTGCCCATCTTTCTCTGGTTCTCATCGATTAAGTGTGTTCTTCTGTTACCGCACGTTGGAGGACGTCTCCTCCATAGCTAGTCCCCTATTCCCGGCGTCATGCGCCGAGAAAGCGGAGTCGCCTCTTGACTCCAGGATAAGCTCCACCAAGTTGTCACTCCCCCATTCCTGACGTCATGCGCCGGGAAAGCGGAGTCGCCTCTAGACTCCAGGATGTGCTCCACATAGAAGGGCGAAGGATCTGATCCAGATATCAACTCCCGAATATTCCATACCGCGCGGCCCGAGATGTCGTCTTCCCGGGTTATCCTCATGTCCCACCAATTGAGCTTTTCTCTTCATTATCATTCATGAATAGACACCATAGTGGATATATATATATTTATGTATATGTGTGTGCATATGTATATACGTATGTGTGTACACTCCTAATGTCTACAGTTTGCCCCCGTAACTGTATATCTCTACCCACTCGTCCACTACCCAGCTAATCCCAAGTATACACACATCTTCAGTAACTTTTCCCCAACTTTCCGACCCAGCACATAACTACCAATATATATGTATATAGTTATTACCAGTACTCACCCACAATTTAATACGTACATGCATATATCTCAAAATTTCCGGTCCCTTGCATGGTCTACGTTAGATATATGTATATGTGTCTAACATGCTGCTGTTATCCCCCATGTAACTCCCAACAGCCACGCTTACCACTGTATGCAACTATTTGCGGTTCAGTTATTGGTTTCGGTGTTCTTTTGTGACATGTTTGAGTGTCGATTCTTGTATTAAAGAAGGCTGGATTAGAGTATCTATAGTGGCACAAGGAGTAGCGAAGGGAGGGATCTTACCTCAGGTTTTGAATGACATTTACTGCAGTTTCCTGCAGCTTGTGTTTAGGTCCCCTCTTAGGTAGAGCTCTGGTGTTGGTTTTCAGCTCAACAGAGGGGTGAATCGAAGCCTTGCTCTTGGGTGTTGTCTCCGGTGTGGGTTTCCAGTTCAAAGAGAAGCTGGAACACCGATTCTATCGTGGCACAAGGAGTTGAGGTAATCCATGCTTCGATGCGCAGATTGTCTCCTCGCTTCAAAATCAGTGGAGTAGTGTATATGTTATGCGAAATACCCAACCGACAAGGATTTACTACATTGTGTAACAGGGATCATATACCTATCAGACATCAAACAGTGAAGGACATGAGATCGTGTTGACATGGGTTTCCTTACCTGGGAATGTGGAAGGAGTTGTTGAAGAAGGGTACTGCAACGAGGGATGGAAGCGGCTGCAGTTTTGTGAAGGAACAGAGTTACTTTGCTGGCCACTCTGGTGGTTTCATTTTCCTTTCTCTGGTCACTTGTCCCTCTGTTAGCTCCTTGAATGAAAGAGTTGTCCATTTCAGTATGCTATGCAGGTTGCTGTGGGCTTACTGCATGTGAAAAGAAGAGAAGATTGGCTGTGTTCTACTGCATGAACGGTGGGAGAATGAGCTTGTTTCTCTGTACCGGGTGCAGTTCAAACGGGGACCTGTTGTTGCATGGAGAGGAGTTGTTGATTACCCCCTCGAGTGGAGTGGCGTTGAAGTAACATAACAGGAGTTGTCGTGTTTCCGTTAACTGGAGGGTAGCTCGACAACGACGACTGTGCTCAAGGTCCGGATGGGCGTCGCCAACACCAAAATGGAACTCAACGAACAGAGGTCGCCGGCAGGAAGTTGAGAGGGAAAACCCAAAACTAAAGGGGAGGACTCTCGAAGTTATGCCATGGGGAGAATCAAGAGAGAGGGAGAACTCCTGGTGGTGCTGCTGGATAAATCGGCAGGGTTTTTGTGCATGAGTGAACCATGAAAAGGGGTGGATGAGAGCTGAGGGAGACCCAGGGAAGGAGGTTGGGGATTTAGAAAACTGAAGGAAAAGGAAGTAGCTCGAGCGAGGTCGCCTGAAGGAGGTGATCAACAACAGTGAAGGCTCGAGAGAGTTAACGCCATCTGGGAAAATGACAGGCTGATAAGTTTGGTGCTAGTTCGAAGGTTACACAGAGAAGTTGGTATAAGGCACATGCATTTCGCTTCCTCTGTAACTGAATCCACTTGCCCCTGTTTGAGCTTTTTTTTTAATTGTCCAAGAGACTACTTGGGACGGTGCTGCGCCCAGTGACTCATGGGGAACGACAGTGCAAGAATCTGTGCCACTGCTAAAAGGAGAGAAATTTTGTGCCCCGCGTAGAAAGGATAGAAAACAGTGGTTTGTTTCAGGTTAATACAGAGGGGGAGCATGCCTCTCTGTTCCGCTGCTATCCGAGAATGGTGGAAGTCCATTATCTTGGGCCCTGTTGCGTTACCGTGAGTGTGTAAATGGTTTTCAGTTGGTGCTGTTGCTTTATTTGGGTTCGGTACAAAGGAGGGGGGTCACTAGCGTTAGTGGCATGGAAGTGAAGAGTACTTCTCGTTCTGGTGTTGAACTGATCGAGGAGGAAGAAACCAGTAAAAATTGAGTTGCTGTTTGGGCGTGCCAGATCAGAAACGAGAGAAGGCATATTCTGCTGTAATGTTATTTTTTTTGTCACTTTAGCAGCTTATATGTCTAGAGGTGCAGTATTAGTACTGAATATGAGCATACCTCAACCGGTTAAGACGTTCACTAGGTATACAAGAGGTACGGGGTTCGAACCTCAGTGGGAGCGCCTTTGCTCTTTTTTTGTATAAGTTATACCTCCTTATTTATTTGTAAGACCATATAATATATCGCGTTGTAAGCTAGTTACGCGACCACTTAATTTTCGTTACTTCATATGTACGATCTTTTTATTTTGTAGCGTTTTAGTTATCCATAACTATGCGACGTTATTAATTATTACCACTTATAGTACCGTAACGTTACGTATTTGTACATATATAAGTATGTGACTTTATTAATATGTAACGTCGTCACGCTTTCGGACACGTATATATACTAAATTTAATTGTACATAAATTATTTTATGTCCGAATTATATAACTTGTTATTAGTTATATACACAATTTTATTTTGTCACATTGTT
This sequence comes from Limonium bicolor, assembly GCA_023374045.1. Taxonomy (NCBI): domain Eukaryota; kingdom Viridiplantae; phylum Streptophyta; class Magnoliopsida; order Caryophyllales; family Plumbaginaceae; genus Limonium; species Limonium bicolor. Next base: position 62,613,937 of record CM041779.1, on the reverse strand, counting down.
AGTTGTATATGTATATATACATACGACTATTCTATTATGCCCCGTCGTTGCTTATGTATATAACGTTGGTCGTACATACGTACGTGTATATATATATACATTTATATGTGCGTGACTATATTGACGTTTTCGGTTCAGAGGTGCGCATCTTTATTTGAGCTTATAACAGTGTATTACATACCGATACGCACATACGATGTTATTATTATTTACTATGTCTATATATATATATATATTTTTTTAGTATGATCATAATTGTTACTCATAGTTTAATTCAACCTTCACGAATTTAAGCTGATAATTATTCGGGGTATTTCACACTCACACCTCCGGGTGATGTGAACAAGTGGGGGAGAAGTGGAGGATGCCATACAGAACCGTAACCCTTTAATACCCGGGCTTCGACTCCAAGAACCTCTTTGAATAGAATCCTTAACCAAGCTCATGATTGGTCTGGCAAAGACGCAACTGTAGACACACACCTCACGGTGATGTAGAAAAAGTGGGAATCCCAAAGAGGAATGCGCGCAAAACTTTATCCCTTTGTTGTGACCTGGGCCCCGGCCCTAAGCATCTCTCTGGATAGACCCTCACCCGATTGATGGAATCGTCTAGTAATGACATGCATATGTTTAACTAACCTCTGTGTGATTTCCTCTGTGATTTATCTCTATGTTTCGATCCTTCTTTGATTAATATTACAAGTTTGGATGTGCATGATTTATAGCTTAGATAATTCTTTTTCCATTGGATTAGTCTTTCGTTCCAAGGGCCCATCTGTAGTATGAGTGAGTCCTTTTCACTTGGGCTCTGAAGTTCACTTCATCCCAAATAGATTTAGGTTTAGGCCATAAAAAATCCACTTACAATCAGAATAATTCATAAGCAATGAAAATTGATTTACGTATTGTGTTTAGGCCCAAGTGTCTCGCTCACATTTTAAAGCATTCAGGCCCAAGCACCTATCCATAAGCACTCTGTCCCAAGGGTCACATTCTCAAAATATCTAGGCCTAAGCACCTATCCAAAGTCATGGAACTATGTGGCCCATGTGTGCCATTTTTAGTTCATAAGCATTCAGGCCCAAACGCCTATCCATAATCCAAAAAGCATCCTGGCCAATGTACCTCACTTCAAGTTCAAGAGCATTTTGGCCCAAGCGCCTGCCCACAAATCAAATAGTATTCCGGTCCAGATGTCTCATTCACATTTTAGAAGCATTTTCTGTTCAGACTTCTCTTTCCGGCCCAAGAGCCCGTTCAGAATTCGATAGATTTACTTCATCTCTATGGTACATCGTGGTGAAAGCTAGGTCTTTTGTATCCCAACATCAAACAGATCGGCGGAATTTGAGTTCAAAGAGGAGTCCAAGGTTCACATGCATTCTACCGCATGACATGTCGCTATAAACTATCACGACATTCTAATGTTTTGTCAAATCTAAGTTCAAAAGTTTCCAAGGAATGACTGCTTTTTTAATCAACAATAAGAAGCATTGGTTTTATTAAACCATGTTCTTCATATTCACAAATGAGTGACTTTTTAAAGTCCAAAAGTTTTCCAAGGCGAAATGATAAAATCACGATGAGTTTTCTTTGCAAACAACATCAATTTTTGCTTCTTCCAAGAGTTCAAACAAATGTTTCTCAAGACAAAGGTTCATCAAATAATCGTTTTCTGGCAATGGAACATAAATACTTGTCCTTTGTTTCCAAAAATTTAAACATGCTTCATTGAGTACTAAAAACTCACCGCAAAACTGTCGAAACAACCCACAACGAGGTTAAAAACACACACATCGTCAAATCCTTGTTGAAATTCCCAAAGTAATATTGAGGGAATCTAAGTTGGAATCATTTATTCCAAACTTTTTCTAACAAATGTACAAAATAAGACTGAGCAAAAGAGCGAGAGTGTCATGAGCAGAAAAACCAATGAGAGTAAGAGTGTGTCATTATTACACGACTCCAGTGAGGCCACATAAAAAGGTGAGGAAAACAACATAACTTCGACAAATGAGATAGCTTGTAAGTTTACACTAAGACCTGCGAAGAGTAACATGAGCGGGAACATGATTATTAGGAATGATGAAGCACCTAGGTAAAAAACAACCACATAGCCAAAGCTTGTGAAACCCTGAAACTAAACCTTAGGCACCCCCACTGAGAACTTTCATACACACGTATCCTTTTTCACTGCTTAAGCCCCACAAAAAGGTCAGCTCATAAAACCTACCCTAGTGACCAAAGGAAGCGAGGAGCCCGATTCTTGGATGATGATACCACAAGTTCAAAAAGAGAAGCAGCACTACAATAAACATGATGCAAATCCGTAAACGGTCCTATAGTGACTTATGATCCAAGAGCTTAAAAACCGAAGAAGCTTCAAAAGCTCAAATCAGCTCCAAAAAATCAGGACACGCAAGAACCTTAAAGATGAATCAAAGCAACATAAAGAGCTCAAAGATCAGGCACACAAGAACCCTGTAGAAAAGTCAACTCCAAACAGACGGGAACACACAAGAATCCTGAGGGTTAATGAAAGGAAAATATGAATCCACAAATCAATAACATCAAAGATCACAACATGGACAACTCCAAATTTCAAAGTCCAAAGCTTGAAAACAAATTCATACACAATGGCAAGAGAAGCTTTATATACAAAGACGAGAAAGCTAATATGAGAGAAGGTGCAAGTTGCAGCTTTGGTCACCCTTAACATCCACAAAACCAAAGATATACCTCCATGGTCTCTTTGACTTTCATCACACCCAACAACCCCGTTATAAGCTTCAAAGACTTATGACCTGATAGGTGCGTGTCTAATTGAGTGAAAGTAATAGATCAAAGGTGTAAGTTCATCAAATATCGAATTCAATGGTCAATAAGTTATGACTATAAGCGAGGAATAAGTGGAAACACCACACACATGTTGAGTGTAGGTGAAAAAAGCACCACATTAAAACAAGTCTTAACCTTGTGAGAATGAGAATTATTCACATGTTTCAACAAAAGAAATACTGAGGGGGCAATCAATCGTTTCGATCAATTGCAACAAATCTTAACTCTGATTTCTCAAAGAAATAATGGGGCAATTGGTATCCCAACAATTGCCATAGATGGCACATCATAAGCCCTGATCATCACTCAGAAGCCTTAAGCACATCATAAGCCTTAAGCATCACAACACAAAGAACCAAACCTCAAAAACCTCAAGCACATCACAAGCCTGACCACCACCCATGAGCCTTAAGCACATTAAAGCCTTAAGTACCACAATAAGTACCACACACCACCTCCAAAAGTATGTTTATATTTAGGAAATAACACTCAAGTCTAAGACCTCCGGTAAAAAAATCACAATTTCGTAAGCCTTTTTGATAAAAAGTTAACTTTTCTCAAGCATTGATTATTGCCATGTCTGGCACCTTTCGCAACTACTTTTTCAAAGCACTTTTGGACAGGTTCCAGGCCCTACCATCATTTGGATTGCATCATAACTTCAAACACACTGCATCATATGCACAACCTAACATTTTTCATCAAACCAAGGCATATTTAGCATTGTTTGCATTAAACATTTTGCATTTTATGCATCTACCACACCACATTCTTGCCAATTACTAAAGTTTTAAGTTCTCAGCACCTTATATAATAGCCAGGTGAAGATTTAGGTCCCGACAGCTTAGAATAGCCAGTTGAAGATTTAGGTTCTCGACACCTTAGAATAGTCATTTGAAGTTTTAGGTTCTCGAAAACTTAGAATAGCCAGTTGAAGATTTAGGTTCTCGACACCTTAGAATAGCCAATTGAATATTTAGGTTCTCGGCACCTTAGTATAGCTAGTTGAAAATTTAGGTTCTCAACACCTTAGAAAGCCTGTTGAAAATTTAGGTTCTCGGCACCTTAACATAGCCAGTTAAAGATTTAGATTCTCGATACCTTAGAATACTAGTTGAAGTTTAGGTTTTCGAAACCTTAGAATGGATGGTTCAAGTTCAAGGTTTTTGGCACCTTAGAATAGCCAGTTTTGGTTACCGACACCTTAGAATAGTTCATAGGTTTTCTGAGCGAAGGCAATAAGACCCATATATTTATGTTAACTTTTTATGGAGTAAAAACTAGCGGGCGTAGGCAATAAGCCCCCATTTAAAACTAGGAGCTATCTCAGCACACACCGGTAGGTGGGCAAGGCAATCAGTCCCATTGAGTTCAACAAGGAGCACTAGGTCTTTGCACCTTAGAATAGCTAGCGTTTAGACTTGGGGCTTTAGAATAACCAATTTTAGGTTTTCGTCGCCCTAGAATAGACAGTTTAAGCTTGAGGTCGTTAGTGACTTAGAATGACCAGTTTTAGGATTTTTACGCCTTAGAATAGATAGTTTAAGTTTGAGGTCTTTGGCGCCTTAAAATAGCGAGTTTTAGGTTTTTGGCGCCTTAGAATAGCTAGTTTAAGTTTGAAGTCTTCGGCGCCTTAGAATAGCCAGTTTGAGGGTCTTTAGTGCCTTAGAATAGCCAGATTAAGGTCTTCAGTGCCTTAGAATAATCAGTTTAAGTTTAAGGTCTTTGGCGCCTTGGATAACCAGTTTTTTAGGTCTTTAACGCCTTAGAATAGCCAATATGAGGTCTTTGGCACCTTAGAAAATCTAGTTTGAGGTCTTTTGGCGCTTAGAATATCCAGCTTAAGTTTAAGGTATTCGGCGCCTTAGAATAACTATTTTAGGTCTTCGGCGTCTTAGAATAGCCATTTGAGGTCTTCGGCGCCTAGAATAGCCCGTTTGAGGTCTTCGACTGACACCTTAGAATTCTCAGTTTAAGTTTGAGGTCTTTGGTGCCTTAGATTTGCTAGTATAGTTTAATGAACACTCATATCTCCACCATCAAAGGAAGTTAGCATCTTAGAACAGCTCGAAAATCTCTAACCATCATCAAAGGAAGTCAGCGCCTTAAACAACTCCACAATCTTCAACTATCATTAAAGGATTTAGCGCCTTAGAATAACTCGACAATATCCAACCATCCTCAAAGGAAGTCGGTGCCTTAGAACAGCTTGACAAGATCCAAGTCATCCATAAATTTCAATTTTCGCCAAGGTGGTTACACCTCATAGCTGAACAGTTTCAGTTTCTTCAAAGGTCTTGAGCGCCTTCGAATAGATCGATAATCCAAAAAGTATTTCTTCAAGGTAGTTTGCACCTTCAAATAGCCCAACAATTTCATATTTATCTTCAAGGTAGTTGGTGCCTTCAAATAGCCTGACATATTCAATGTTTTATCAAAGGAAGCTAGCGCCTTAGAATTGCTCGACAAGATCAAGTCAATTGCAGTGGAAGAATGTTCGAGGCATGAAGATGAAGACTTCAGGGTCCGGCAAATTTTGGATGTCACTTAAGCATAAACTAGTCTTTTCATTTACATTACGAAGTCTAGTTGATTATACCCAATATTTTGACCGTTGGGAAAGATCCTAATGCATAAAGGCAAGGACTAGAGCAAAACAGTTAAAAAATATAAGCTCGACAATATTCAAGGGAATTCTTGGAACATTATATTTTTACATGAGTTTTTCAACACCTCAAAATGGTTTCAATATCATATCCATCACAAAGGGTACACTTCCTAATTCTAGGATAGTTTTTTATTCAGGAAATACAACTTTTAATTCTATTTATAAGCTAACTTTATTGAAGAATGCCCAAAACTTATACAAATAGAAAGAAAGGCTTCCCCTTACTAAAAATAGAATTTCCACTTGGTTAACATGTCTACTTATGGTCATAAAACTAGCGAAATTCATTTGGAGCCAAAACCCAAATTTTCGGAGAGAAAATTCAAGCTTCTTTGAAAATTCTCTCTCCTATAAAAATACCAAAAATAATTCGAATACATTTGAAATTTCAATACATAATAGAAGATCTTTTTGAGAGTAACCCCGTTGGAATTTTGTAACTTCAATTCCTAATACTTATTTATGAATTATTGAAGGCGCCAAAGTGTAAGATTTTATAAAATCATTCGTTTTATCCAAATGATGTGATTCCAACTCTCAAAATTAGTAGAAATCATCCTTTATCTACTGTTAACAATTCATGATCAGATTTGACCTATAATTCGGTCAACGACCATGGGAAACTTAGATCTTTTACCGAGATTTACTTTAATCCATTTTCCCTAAGTCTTTTCCTATATAACAACACCTCCATTGACGCAAACACACATTAGAAGCCAGATAGAACCCCCTCCCAGTCAATCTCACATGAAATTTCACACTTCAATACCAAGAAGCTACCAAAATCACACCGTAGTCGCGAAAAAATCATTCTTCGAATCTCCACGTAGTTGTAATCATAAAGTCACCACCAAACCTACAATAGAGCATGAAGTACAGCACTTTGAAGGCCTACCAAAAGCTAGGAGTCGTTGGTCACTTGGAAGCCAATCAACGAACGATCAAAGAATCCCGACATGCGTAGACAACTTATTGGGCAATTTTTTAGGTTGGTAGTCTCAAATCCTAATATAATCTCCTCACACTCCTCACAGTGATCTTCTATGAAAATTCAACTTTGAAGTGTGATTTTTTTGTGTTTTCTCAACTTTCTACCCTTTAACTTGTTCACCAAGTTTCGTCATTAATTCGGTACCAAACTAAAATATTTCTTTTTTTATTTTCAACTTAGAATCACCTACACAACTCATCTTTAAAATTTGAGCAGAAAACTCGACATTATTGTAAATTCGTCATCCTAGGGTTGTCCTCACCCACGGATGCCATGTCTAGGGTCATGAACACCCTGCTTGAAGTACCGAACAACCCACAGCCGGTGATAGGAATTTATTCAGAACTTGTATAATGAATTATAGGGTTGGTCCACGGTCACAAACGTTAGGTTTTTTTAATCTTTTGCTCTTTTTGAGTTTTTCTGATTAATTTTGTAGATTTTGGGGACACTAGGTCCATGGTCTTGGACGGCGGCTAATTTTGACCTAATTCGAATTTATAAATTATAGTTTAGGTTAAGTTAATTTTATCTTTAAATTTCCGTCAAAAATGTTAAAAAAACCAAAAAATACAAAAGCTCCCTCACTTAGTAAATCAACTTTAGGTTAAAGCCTTAAAATGACATATGTAGAGGAAATATAGCTTCAAAGAGTAATGAAATTAATTAAACTCGGAAAAAGCTATAGTACCAAGCCCCCAAACCCAAAACTCTAGCTGTCCTAGTTTAAATAGGTTAAAACTTGGTGACGACTCTTAATTGGCTCCAATGAGCTAACTTATGTTATAATAATAACAATTGTTTATTAACATAGTTATTAAACTTAGCTAAAAGTTGAACCTAGAACCTGAACATATCTTAGATGTTAGACCATATAGGATAAGGTTCGAAAACCCGGACTCTCGCTAATAATGCACATGACATGTTTTTTTTCCATTTTAGGAGGCAAAAACGTGCTTTAAGCCTTTTAAATCTTCAAACTTAATCAAAACGATTTTCATTTCAAATACCTTATACATCATTAAATAGCTAAAAAGTCACAAAGCATCTTATAAGGACAGACTATTTCAAACCACACAAAATCACCAAAATGCCCCTTAAGGCCAATTTCTCACTTCATAACCCTTGAGCTCTTGCTCTATAAGTACCCTTTAAAACTATTATTAAGCACATATTTGAGGGTTAAATATATATTAACCTAATTAAATTGAGGCATTTCACTTTTGCGTTCCACCCATTCATCCTTGACTTCATGAATTGGGTGGAGGAGAGCTTGGTGTAATCACATCCCCATGCATATCCGACCATGATGTTACTAGTTGATCTGGCCTATAGTTTTAATTGCAAGCCATCTAGGTTAAAGTTCTTGTTTTTCTTCACCCTCAATTCCCACGCCAGTGGGTGGGTGTGCTTCTCACCTCGGTCGAGGAAAAATTGTTCCCTCATCTTCTTAATTCCAAGGCAGAGAAATGGAGGATATCATGGTTTGTTGGGTGCTCTCGAGAACCCTAACCTACGCTCGTGGACCAAGTGTCTGGGAAGATGAAAACGGGGAAGCCAGCCAAGTTCTTCAAGCAGCTGGCCTCGTTTAAATATAAAAATAAGTTGTAAGGAGTGATCTTCCCACAGTACCTCACGGACCGGGTCCATTCCTACCTTGAGGCCTTTTCGATGAGTTTAATATATATTTTCTAGCCTGTTTTCGTGGTTTATTTACATCTAGTAACCGATGTGTTAATTTTTTGTGTAGGACCAAATTTCCCGCATGCGGATAGGTGAGTCATGCCCCAGTTAGGCTAGAACTGTGAGTGTGTTGATCGAGGAAAGGCAGAACATGCCCCGACTTTGAATAAATGCGGCTATGTTGTGCCAAAGACGGAGCTGACCGTTGGCCAAGGTAAAAAGAGGAAAGTTATTGTGCGCAAACCAGTAGTTATACAAAGCACCTTGGACAACTAGTTGGGTCTGGAGGGGGAGATGGCTCAATTGGCTTGTCATTGATGTATATGAAGTGGTATTGACCTCACTTCTCTCTATGCACTCTCAAGACAATAAGCAAAGAGAACAATAGCTGAGGTGTATTGATGTAAGCGTGCCTTTTTACATGGCTATGATCCCTATTTATAGGCCTGCTGTGAGGCTTAAACCGTTTCTGCATGATTGGTGGCCCACCCTTCTAGAACATTCTATATACATACAGAACTATTTTTACACAGGTTGTCAGTTTATTTCCTTTATTTACATTTGCCCGATCAATTTGATAATGTCTGGTCCATTCATCTAACACTATCGGTAGGGATATTTTCCTAACATTTACCGGTAAGAGTGTGGATCTAACGTGTCCGGTCGCCTTCTATACATTTTCAACCAGTTGGAAGCTTTCCCATTTCTTTCAGTAAATGGTATGGTCGTGCCGTCCGGTAGCGCCCCACTTCATCAGTCCCACAAGATCTTTCCTAGTTATAAAGGGAGATCTTCCTTGTATTATAGGTTTTTGTTTTTATGCTTTTTCCGTCACTCTCCATCCTTCCCAGTCCCACAAGACCTTCCTTTTTAAAGAATTTAAAGGGAAAGGTCCTTCGACTTTTTTGCATTTTTTGGCCATTGGTAGTCTTCTGCTAGCCCACCTCTACTAGCCTTTTGTCTCCTCATCTTCCGAAGCTATAACTAGTCTGACATGGCTGCAGGCACGGGTGATGATTACTTTTCAGCAGAACACACTTTCTCTCGGCATATTTAAAGTGACCTACTCTCTTCCTTTCTTCCTACCCCCCCTTTCCTAGCTTTCGAAATTCCGCCCCTTGTTTCCGCGCTTTTTGCTTTGATCCTTTTCTCCCCTTTAACTCTTTAAGCTTTCGCCAGTTCATCATTTTCCATGGATCCTGTGAACCCTGCTACTCCTGCCTTGGCACCAGCAACCCATATCATGTATGTCGACGACCAGGCCTGTGTTCAAGACATCGTTGCTAACCCGATCGCAAATGGAGGCCATGAATCACGGCAGCGGAGTACGGGCTCGAGGCTTACTGTCGAAGATGTGAAGGTGGTGATGAAGGGTGTTCAAGTCCCACTGGGGATGAAGATCCACGTTCTGGCGCCGACGGCGCACCCCTTCAACCATTTTGGGCTAGGGGACATGGTGTACCGTGAACACTTCAACCGTGGGATGTGCATTCCTCCGCACCATTTTATTCTCGGGTTTTTATCGCGTAGCCGGTGTACCCTTGCCCATCTAAACCGCAACACTCTGGGATGCCTGCAACGCCTTCCTGGCTATTTGTGCTGATAGTGGTATTATACAGGACGTTCGGGAGTTCGTGATTTTTTCATGACCCGGGTAATTTCTCAACTACCGAGGAGGACATATCTATCCTGGTGGCAACTGGTTATACATTTTTTAAATGCATGAAGTTGGAGAACATCTGGTCCTCCAATTGGTTTGTGATTTACCCTCCTCCCAAGAGATTTCTTGGGGTTGCTCATATTGGAGATTTAATGAAAGGGCAACTGACCACTTCTATGCCCCCACCGGAAGACGCATCTGACATAGGGGATGGTCTAAAAAAGTTGAGCTCGTCGAAATTGTTCCCGATCACCAGCTTCCTGACCGAGAAGAGTCTGGCTGACACCCGGAATAGTATTGAACGTACGTTCCTCCTTACACTCCTTTCCTTGTTTATGTTTATTTCTTTGGTTGCTATTGATCTGTGTTTGTTGCATATTTTCAACTTTCGGATGATAAATTATCCCTTCGTTATAAGTGGGAGCTTGTTAACTTCCGGGCTATTGATGAGAAAAAAGCTGTGCTTGCGTCCTCCGGTGCTTCTCCAGCTCGAAGCAAAGTTCGAAGTCCCACTGGTACCAATAGAAAGGCTCCTGAGGGACAGAAAAAGTTAGAAATGCAAAAGTTTAAGCTGGTGAAAAGGGAGAGATTGTTACTGGTACCGTCGCTAATCCAACTGGTATTCTTGCCATTACTACTGCCAAAACAGGTATTTCTCCTGTGACCACTCCTCTTTGTAGCCTGAGTGGGGCCAAAAAAGGTGTGGATTCAACTCCTAATCGTCTCTCTTCTCCCCTGATCTGCATAGCTATTTTTGTGTAGAAGAAGGGGTAAATCAAAGTACATATTTCATTTTTTCGACCGATATTTCCTTTTATGGTTCTTATTTCCTTTTTCCTTCTTGTTCGTTATTTTGTTAATTCCTTACCGTCTCCTTTCTGTATGCAGTTGTTGTTACCGCTACCGAAGAATTGGAGCCAGAACGGATGCGACGTCCTACGGTCGGTATTTCCAAAACAAAGTGCTGCCAAGAAGAAGAAAAGTCGTCCCAAGGTTTCCTCCAACAAGGGAAAGGGGATCGTATAAGAAGGTGCGGAAGAGGGCTCTCCTCTGAGTCTTCCGGTAACCCCAGTAGTCTGGTCTCGGAGCTAGCGGTCGGGCCTTCCATCCAGTCCGGGCCTCCTTCTTTAGAACAAAGGAGAAAACATGCTCAAGACAGACTGAGAGGCCGCTCTTCCCCTCCTCCTCGGTGCGATCCATCGTTCTCTGGTCTTTCCGCTAAGGAAGATTGGTGTTACCACCGGGGTGATCCCATACCCCAAATTCCACGTGTGGAGGGGATGAAATATAAAACCTTGTGGAAGATGGTGACTAAGCTCGCAAAGGGTGATGACGGTATCTTTGCTCCTTCCTCACAGTCTACTTCTTTAAAGGAGAGACTCCAAATCGGTGAAGGTGGGGCCGATGCTGTCGTTTGCCACTCTGTATCGGAGCATGAAGCTTTCAACCCGGCTATGGCAAGCCTTGATACAGGTTTGATAATTTCGTTGTTTCCGTTCTAGACTTGTTTTTTGTGTTTCTTATCTCTTCTTTTTTCTTGTTGTCTTAAGGCTGTCGCGATGGCTAAGTGCGTTGAGACCCATTTGCAACACTTTACTCAAAGCCTTAATTTTGCGGAGGTGCATGATGAGAAAAACAAGGCGTGTTTCATGAAGCTAAGGGTGATGCACCAGAAAAAGCTGGCATCTGCTCGGCTCGAGAAAATAAACACTCTAAAGAAGCAGGCGGATGCTTACCAAACAAAACTTAGGAAAGTTTGAGCCCAATGTGTGAGAGAGAAGTCCACTCTCTAGGAGGAACTTTTAGGAGACTTTTGGGAAAAGATTGCTAACGAGGCCCGAGTGGAGCTTGAAAAGGCCCAGGCTCAATTTGAGGATGAAAAGGCTGCACTTTGGGAGGAGATCCAAGAGGAGATATCTGTGTCCCAAGAGGATGCCATCAACGCAGCGCAAGCTGCTTTTGATGATGAGAAGCAAGTCTTGCGGGAGGATATCGCGGAAGCAAAGAAGAATGTTGGCGACTTCCGTGCCACCTTCGAGTCAGAGCTGGACAACAAACTTCATATGCTACAAGAGGCCGAAGTAAATACAACGATCTTGTGGCTGAGCTCAACAAGATAAAGGAGGAATTGTCCCAGGCTACTCTAAGTGCCCAAGGCTTGAGGAAAAACACAAGGCGAAAGAAAAAGAACTTTCCGGTAAGCCTCATTCTTTCTTTTTTAGGTTATATTTTTTTGTGATGTTTTGCTAACTGCATATTTTCTTTGCAAAACTCGTAGAGAGACCAAGTCCTTCAACAGAGGCTACCGATAGCTCTGACTTTTGGATTAAGAAGGTTGCTAACCTGAAGGCTTCTATCATTACCTTCGAATCCGAGAGAGACCGGTACCACAATCTTGCTGTGTTCCAGGAGAGTCAAATTGCAAAATACAGGGGTATGTAAGCAGAGCTCCAGAAGAAGGACCAGACCATCTCCTGTTTGAAGGAAATTCTCTCTTCATATTCTCGGAGGTTTGCCAAAGAGTGTCAGCGGATTGTATCAGAGTTTTTCTCCAGTAGGCAACAACCTTTGGACGAAAGCCTGTATGATAGCCTCGAGTTCGAGACTCTCGCTTGGGCTACCGGATACCATGGGGAGCTCGGAAGATTCACTCGTCTTGCGGTTGCGGGCACACGTGCTTTGCTCCGTCTTACCTGGGGTGCGTCAACCTACAGGCTCCTACCGGTGGTCTTGCCCAAGTTGATAAAGGGAAGGAAGATTCTGAGGGGAGTACCTCGACTCCGAGAAAGAACAAATATGAGCAGCGTGCACCAAAATAGCTTAGTTTTTTTTTGTTTACTTTTTTTTACCGGTAGGGTGACGCCCCCCCCCCCCTTTATTATTTTTCTGTTTGTTTGCCAACATTTGGGTATGTCCGGAGCGACCGTACTTCACAAAGTTTTGTAATGACTTAATGAAAAAGATGTTTCTGTGTTATCAAATATTTTGCATTGTTCCTGTTTCTGCTGTAATTTCTTTTACTCAAATATATTACCACTTTTTCCGGTAGTGGAATTGCTTTTTCAATACACTCTACCATTTACTAATGGTGAGATCGTCGATTTTTCACTCTACCACCATACTAATGGTGAGATCGTCAATTTAATACACTCTACCGTCATACTAACGGTGAGATCGTCGATTCAATACACTCTACCGCCATACTAACAGTGAGTTTGTCAATCCAATACACTTTATCATCATACCGATGGTGAGATCGTCGATATGTTCTTTGAAATTAAATTGTCATATCAAAAAATTTCTTTTTTTTTTAAAAAAAGATCAATCACATATGATTTTGTCAATCGTATTTTAAAAATATGCAATTACACATAGAACTTTTTGAGGCATTCAGCATGCCAAGAGCGAGGTAATTCCCTTCCATCCACATCTCGGAGCCTATAAGACACCCGGGCTGTCTTGGCTTCCACAACATATGGTCCTTCCCATTGGTGTTGTAATTTTGTCGGCTGTTTTACCTCTTGGAGCACAAATTCTCCAGGGACGAAAGATCGTTCCCTTACTTTCTTGTTGAAGTAACACTCGACCTTTAACTTATCATTTTGGTTCCTTAGCTCTGCAATCGTTCTTTTTCTCTTCCAAAAATCCAACTCATCTCTGATGCCCTCATCATTTTCTTCTTTATTGTACTTTTCAATCCTTCTTGAAGGCAACATGATTTCAGCAGGAACTACTGCCTCTAGGCCATATGTTAGTTTATACGGAGTTTCCCCTGTTGGTCCTCTGATGGTTGTTCTGTTAGCCCACAAAACTTACGGTAACGCTTCAGCCCACTTTCCTTTTTTATCATCCATTTTTCTCTTTAAAGCTTTCACGATTTGGCCGTTAGTATTCTTTACCTGACCATTTACCTGAGGGTGTGCCACAGATGCGAACCTTAAATCGATCTTCCATTCCTCACAAAATTCCCGAAAGCTTTTGCAGTTGAATTGTGCACCATTGTCTGTTATAATTATCCTTGGTAGGTCGAAGTGGCATACGATGTTCTTCCAAACAAACTCCTCTATTGTCCGTGTAGTTATGCTTACCACAGGCATAGCTTCTACCCATTTGGTGAAGTAGTCTACCACTACATACATAAATTTATTTCTCCCGGGAGAAGCTTCCGGGAATAGGCCAACAATATCCAATCCCCATTTTACGAAGGGAACCGGGGAAGTGATAGACTTCATTTTTGCGGGCGGGTTTCCAATCCTCGAGCCATGCATTTGGCACTTTATGCATTCCCTAACATATTTCTTACTTAGCTCCTGAATTGTTGGCCAAAAATAGCCCATCCTTAAGATCTTGTGCATTATCGTTCTTTATCCTTGGTGATTCCCACATATCCCACCATGTACCTCCTTAATGAGCTCTAAACCCTGCTCATCCGTTACGCATTTCAATGATGGTCTTCCAAAAGATCGCTTGTAAAGCTGATTATCTTCAAAGAAAAATGATGCTGCCCTTCTTTTTACGTTTTGGCATCTTTCGGATCCTCCGGGAGCACCCTCTTTTGAATGTACTGAATGATCGAAGCTATCCTTGATTCTTTAGGATTTGTTACTTCTACCGATATCGCATCAATGTCTGCTATACCGAAAGACTTTCTGAGCTGTAGCAAGACCTCCTCCGGTATTCCTTCCGCTATATTGGCCAATTGGCTAGTGCGTCAGCTTCTGAGTTTTGTTCTCTCAGGATGTACCAGAGGTTGAACTTCGAGAATCTTGCTCTTAGACTCTGTACTTTTTTCAAACAATGCTTCAGTTTTTCCTCCTTGGCCTCAAAGATGTTCTCGCTTTGGCTTGTTACAAGCAAAGAATCAGATGGTATTTCCAAATCTACAGTGTTTTCATCACAGTTAATTATTGATCTTTTTAGAGTATCAAAATAAGAAAATATGTGCTCCAACTTACAGTTTGCTATATATATACGAAGAACCTGTTGCTCCTAGGGCGGAGGCTATTTCCAACCTTTGTATCAATGCCTCGTACTCTGCTTCATTGGTTGTTACTTCAAACTCCAGCCTTACCGCGTAATTCATCTTTCTTTCATCGAGGGTTTGGACCACAACTCCTACCCCTGCCCCTGTCTTGCACCGGGCCCCGTCCACCCATATCTTGTATGGTACTTCTCATTCTTCTTCGTGAAAGAAGCTTGTCTCGGTAATGAAATCCGTCAATGCTTGTGCTTTTATTGCGATTCGTGGGGTGTAGTGAATTTCGAACTGTGTAAGCTCAATTGTCCAGCTTACCATCCTACCGGAAGCATTTGGGTTGTTCGTGATCTGCTTCAAGGGCCAGTTAGTCCGGACAGTAATCTGATGTGATTGAAAGTACGGTCTTAGTTTCCTGAAAGCTATGACAAGAGCAAATAAAACTTTTTCAATATTAGTGTATCTTGTCTCGGTAGAGGTCAAAATTTTGCCGGTGTAGTAAACAGGGATCTCTTTTCGCGCTTCTTCCATTACCAAAACCGCTACCACAACCCATTCTAACACTGACAGATATAAGAACAAATCCTGGCCCGGGGATAGAACACCAAGCTTCGGAAGCTCGTGAAGCATTTTCATTATCTGTTCGAAAGCTTCCATGCATTCTGGGTCCCACTGGAATTGCTTATTCTCCGGAGCACATTAAAAAATGGAATGGATTTTTCCTAGAGTTTGGAGCAAAACCTGCTTAAAGCGGTGAGCCTTCCATTCAAGGGTTGCACGTCCTTGATCGTGTTTGGTTGAGGAAGATTAAGGACTGCTTGAGTTTTCTCCGGATCAACCTCGATTCCTCTCTGCACGTCCTTGATCGGGGTTTAACTTGATTTTGTATTTATCTATGGTGTTGAAAGTTTCTTCGAGATCATTCATATGTTGTGCTACTGAGTCGCTTCTTACTACTATGTCATCCACATAGGCTTCTATGTTCCGATACAGCTGTTCTCGGAACACCTCATCGATCATCCGTTGAAAAGTTGCTCCAACATTCCTTAGCCCGAATGGCATGACTTTGTAACAAAAAAAATACCAGTTGAGGTGATGAAAGATGTTTTCTCTTGATCATTCTCATTCATCATTATCTGATTATATCCAGAGAATGCATCTAAAAAACTCATTACGCTGCTTTGAGCTGTTTGTCATAACTAGCTTGTCTATAGAAGGTAATGGAAAAAAATCTTTGGGACAAGCTTTATTTAAATCCATGAAATCAACACACATTCTCCATTTTTTGTTTGACCTTTTGACTAATACAACATTCGAAAACCATTTTGGATAGAAGATTTTTCTAATAAAATTGGCCTGATGGAACTTCTTCACCTCTGCTCAGGTCACCTCGTCTCTTTCTCTCCACATGATCCTCTTCCTCTGTCTTATGGCCGGGAACTTGGGTCCACATTCAGGTTATGACGGATAATGTTGGCGTCTACACCGGGCATGTTCTTTGGGCTCCAAGCAAATGTTTTTCTTCTTTTTTCCAAAAATCTCATTAAGTGGGTCTGCTCATCACAATCAAAAGCATTTCCAATTTTGAAAAATTTAGAAGAATTAAATTTTAAAGGTACCTCTTTTGGTAGATCCATCGGCGCTATGGCCTTCTCTGAATCCTTCACCACGTCATCTTCTGGAAAACCCTCGGTTATTTGTACCTCGCACACCCGTGCGGTCTTCTGACTCTCGGGAATAGATACCAGTTTTCCCGATCTAGTCAGGTATTTCAGTTTGAGGTAGTAGGTGCCGCAGACGGCCCCAAAGGCATTAATGCCTGGTCTTCCCAAGTTAATGTTGTATCCCGACAAACTCTCATGATGTACAGGGCTATCTTCTCTGTTCTCCGGTCATCTTTCTGACCCAAAGTCATTGTGACGTCGATACTTCCGGAAGTTTGTGCCGTGATTCCTCCTATGAACCCCCCGAAAGTCGCGGTAAAAGGCTTGACCTTCTCATCTGGAATTTCTAATTTCTGAAATGCTTCCAGAGATATCACGTTCACCCATGCTCCACTTTCGACCAGGATATTGCCTACTATCCTATCATTGATTTGGGCCCGGATGACAAGAGGATCATTGTGCGGGAAGTAGACTCCTACTTCATCCTCTTCTGTGAAGTAAATTGGTGGTAGAGGTTCTTTTTCTGGACCTTCCTCTCTGGTAACTTTTCATGAACCTCATGCACATGTCTTTTCCTTTCTTTTGAAGAATATGGCCCTTTTTCTGAAAATAATCTAGTTATGACCCTGAAGAGGGGAAAGTATGCCCAGAAGCCCCAAAGAAAGAGCAATAGCCTAGTAGAGCAAAAGAGAAGGAAAGAGGAAGGCCAGGGCAACGACCGGGCGTCCCTGTCTAAGCCCAAACAGGCCACAAGCAGTGACCGGTCGCTTTCGACCGGTCGCCAAGAGTCCTAGAACATAGCGTAGAAAGTGACCAGTCGCCAATGACCGGCCACCAAAAGCGTCGCTACGACCGGTCGTTTATGACCGGTCGCCAGGAATGCGAGATGCAGTATAAGAAGTGACCGGTCGCCTGTGACCGGTCACCAAATACACCCAATACAGCACGAATAATGACCGGTCGTCGGTGACCGATCGATAGGAGAACAAAGCAAGTACAGGTAGCGATCGAAAGTAGGGAAGTTAGGATAAGATATTTATTAGATATTTTGTAGGCCTATCAAGATATTTATGTGCCAGGCTGGCACAATGTGATAGGCCAGAAGGCCAGTGAGAAACACTATAAATAGGGGTTCACCCCCTCAATAAAAGGCACGCGACCAATACCTGAGAATTTCCACTGTTGCATTGTTATTGCGAATCTCTCTCTCTCTCTCTCTCTCTCCCCCTTATACCCCCCCTTTATTCGGTAACAGGGTAACTCGATAAAACTTGAAGAGCTTGATGATAGATTAGAATTCCGACTAGTGGATTGCGCGAGAGGATTGTTTGGGAACCTAGGGATTTGTACCATTTCATTTGGCGCCGTCTGTGGGAAACTAACAGCTAAGATCTAGCAACCACGAGTTCACCGACGAGAATAATAACTTTGGAAAACATACGAAGTCGACACATCTAAGAACGAAACTGTGTTTTTGCAGGTTAGGTACGAAGATGGCACCCAGAACAAGGAAAAATCTGCAAACCAACGACGGAAGTACCGGACCCGAGGCAACCCACGACTCCATCTCCAAAAAAGACTTGGAGAACATGCTGACGAGCCTCACCAGATCCATCGACGAGAAGATCGTGGAAGGAAACGAACTCCTGCAACAGGAATTGATGCAGAGAGACGAGGAATTCCAGCGAAAATGGGAGGAAATGTCGGAGGCGATAGATCTCCTGAAAGGTCGAGATGTGGCCGGAAGCAATGACGGGAAAAGAGGCACCCGAGGGGAGGCCTTAATCACTATCGAGGAGGAAGAAGATGACGCAATTGACATGAGCCTATACCCCTTCTCCGAAAAGATCCGTAGAGCCAAACTCCCGCCCCACTTCTTCGCCCGGCGGTGGAGAAGTACGACGGTACTGGGGATCCTGCTCAGCACATTAAGAAGTTCATGTTCGCCATGAACACCCAGGGGATAGCTCACTCGCCTTGTGCAACTTATTCCCCGGAACACTCTCCAAGAGAGCCTTGAGCTGGATCTCATCTAGACCACCCCAATCGATCTCCAGCTTCAAACAACTAACCGAGGAATTCCAGCAATACTTCGCGGCTAGTAAAAAGGTAAAAAGGGAAACGATAGAGCTCATGGATGTGAAACAGGCGAAGAGGGAGACTGTAAAAGAGTACAGCGAGCGGTTCCACAAACAGGTGGCTGAAATCGACGACATCGATGAAAAGATACTGATCAAAGCCTTTGGTAATGGCTTGGCCCACCCCCGCCTCGCTGGAAAGATAGCCACCAAGGCGCCAAAATCGCATGGTGAGTTAGCCGAGATGATCCACGACTTCCTCAAACCAGAAGTTGCGGAGAATAAGGCCAAGGAACTCCTCAACAGCTTTAGAGCCCCCGCCGCGGGTGAAAAGAAAGGAAGCCAGACAGGAGAGGTCGTTACGACCGGAGGGTCGCAGCAAGGGGGAAGCCGATACAAGCCTTATTCCAAGACCCCGGCCCCCCAGGGACAGCAGGCCTCGAGCTCTAGAGCCTTCCTAACAGTACAAATAGACCCAGGGAAGTATGCTGCTGCCGTAAGGGAGGGACTCTTGCCCCCACCGAGAAAGCCCAACCCGGGAGAGGTGCTGGTGGCCTTCTGTGAGTATCATGGACACCGCAGCCACAGAACAATCAATTGTGTGAACCTCGCCAAGGAGCTAAGGCTAATTAAGGAGAACAAGAAGAAAGGAAGGGGAGCCCAACATAGGCAGCACTATGGTAGCCAGTCCTCCCGGCCTAAGCCAGAAGGAGAAGTCCACCCAGAGTTGGATCATAGCAAGTCCTTCGGGGTAATCAGAGGTTTGTAGATTGCCTAGGGTAATTCTCTAGGGAAGGGGGCGAAGTCCCCCTTTAGAAAGAAAGAATCACCTCTGTACCCTGCAGGAGGCTGTAGCTCGTTACTACTTTATTAAAGCTTTTTTTATATAAATGATTGCATCCCGATAAAGTTTCACGTATCTCGAAGCTTACAAATAAACAATGCTAACAAAACAAGATAAAGAAACTAATAAAATTCTCCTTGAGAATGCTCACAGGACTATTCTCAGAAGTGGGGCCCCTGACCCCCAATGAAAGGAAAAGACACGTCCACGAGGTTCACCGAGAACTCCCGGACAAGAAGGATACGAAACATCAAAAGCTTCCTCCAATCTACTTCACTGAGGATGATGAAGACGGAGTCTTGTACCCGCACAACGACCCGCTGGTCATAAGGGCTCAGGTGAACGACCGCATGATGGAAGGAATCCTGGTCGACAGCGGAGCAGGTGCTAATGTCATTTCTGCCGAGGCGGTAAAGAAACTCGAGATCCCAGAAGATAGGATCAAACCCTATTCAGCAGTACTGGGTGGTTTCGTAGGGAATCTCGGCCAAGTCTACAGGGAGCGTCGACTTCACCATCACCCTAGGACAAGGGGATGAGAGACGCACGGAAGATTTGACAGCCTTCATCCTTCCCGGCTTTCTGGGTACAATATGTACCTCGGGCGACCAGGAATAAACGCCTTCAGAGCCATTTGTAGCACCCACCATCTGAAAATGAAGTATCTGACCAGGTCAGGGAAGCTCGTTACGGTAAGAGGAAGCCAGAAAGTCGTGCGGGTATGCGAGGTGCGGATCATGGAGAACCTACCAGGAAACGAGACCGTCAAAACCGTGGGGTCCGAGAAGGAATTCAAGGGAAAGCTCCCCCTCCCCGACGAAACAGCGGAGCGGTACGAGGCTCCCGCTGATCTCCCAAAAGAGGTACCTCTACGAACTGACCCCAACAAATTCTTTAAAATTGGAAATGCCTTTGACAGCGAAGAACAAGTCCATCTAACAAGATTCCTGGAAAAAAGAAGGGCCACATTCGCCTGGAGCACAGAAGAGATGCCCGGAATAGACCCAAACGTTATCCAGCATAATCTCAACGTAGACCCAGCGCACCCGGCAATCCGCCAAAGAAGAAGGGTGATCGGAGCAGAGAGGGACCAGGCTGCTCGAGAAGAAGTCCAAAAACTCCTGCAAGCAGGTTTTATCAGAGAGGTGTCATACCCCAAGTGGTTGGCGAACGTAGTTATGGTAAAGAAGTCTAACGGGAAATGGAGAATGTGTGTGGATTTCACCGACCTAAACAAGGCATGCCCCAAAAAATTTTACCCGTTGCCATCGATAGACTGACTGGTCGTCTCGTCGGCCCAAAGCTCCGTCTTGAGCTTCCTGGATGCATTCTCCAGGTATAACCAGATAAAGATGAATGAGAGGGACTCCGAGAAAACTTCTTTCGTCACCTCAGCAGGAATCTTCTGCTACAAAGTGATGTCATTCGGATTAAAAAACGCCGGCGCGACTTTCCAACGAATGATAGACAAAGTGTTCCGGGAGCAACTCTCGAGAAATGTGGAAGCTTATGTGGATGACATAGTCGTGAGAAGCCCGTCCAAAGAACAGCACATGAAAGACTTGGAAGAGACATTCACCACGCTCGACAAATTCTAGATCAAGCTAAACCCGGAGAAATGCGTATTCGGGGTCACCAAAGAAAAATTCCTTGGTTTCATCGTTGGGCAACGAGGAATAGAGGTAGATCCGGAAAAGACCCAGGCGATTCTCGACCTCAGCCCTCCTAGAAGCATCAAAGACGTCAAAGCCCTCAACGGGAGACTCACGGCCCTGAGCAGGTTCTGTTCAAAGTTACAGGAAAAGGCAATCCCGTTTTTCAACACGTTGAGAAAGAACAGCAAATTCCAGTGGGGCCAGGAATGCAAAGAAGCCTTCGAGAAGATCAAAGAAATGCTTCGAGAGTTACCCAAGCTGGGAGTCCTAACGCCCGGTCAAGACCTCTACCTCTACCTGTCCGCATCGGCCTGGGCGGTAGCAGCGTTCCTAATCATGGAAGACAAAAAGAAGGAGATTCACGTCTACTACACAGGAAAGATACTGACCCCCATAGAAAGACGCTACACCAATATTGAAAAGGTCTTTTTTGCTCTAGTGGTGGCATCCCGGAAGCTACGACCGTACTTCCAATCACACCGAATCCTTGTAAGGACTAACTGGCCGTTGAAGCAAATAACGAATAATCCAAATGCGTCAGGACGCATGGTAAGCTAGGCGGTCGAACTCACCCAATACGAAATCCACTTCCTACCGTGAACGGCGATCAAAGCTCAGGCCCTAGCAGACTTTATAACGGAAACCAGCTTCGACCAAGAAGAAGGAAAGCCACCCACCCCCTTCATCATTCAGGTAGACGGCGCTCGGTGCAAGACAGGAGCGGGAGCGGGGATTGTAGTCCAAACTCCCGATGGACGAGACATCAACTACGCCTTCCGGTTGGAGTTCGAAATAACCAACAACGAGGCCGAATACGAAGCTCTCATTCAAGGCCTAGAGGTTGCCATTGCCCTAGGCGCAACGGACCTGGAAATATACTCAGACTCCTTACTGGTCACCCGGCAGCATGACAATATATATGAGGTAAAGGAAGAGAAACTCTGGAAGTATTTACTCAGGGTCCAAGAGCTAAAGACAAGCTTCTCGAGATGTGAGCTGAAGCACCTTCCACGGACAAAAAACACCAAAGCAGATGCGCTAGCGAAATTAGCAAGCATGGCCGAAAGAGTACCAAGTAAGGTGTGGTTGGAAACCAAGACCAATCCAAGCGTAGACGAAGCCCAGGTCCTGGCGACTGAGCCCCTCGTACCTGAGGAATCTTGGATGACCCCGATCGTGGAATACATCCTTGAAGGAAAATTGCCCCCGGAGGATAAAGAGGCCAGGACCGTGAAGCGACGAGCAGCATCATTCTTCTTCAAGGAGGGACGCCTCTACAAAAGATCGTTCGTGAGGCCCGCCCTCAGATACGTCACGAACGAAGAGGGAAGTGAGCTCATAAGGGAGGTACACGAAGGAGTCTGCGGAAACCACCAAGGGGAAAGAGCCACCGTCCACAAAATCATGAGACTCGGTTACTACTGGCCGAGAATGCAAGACCACTATAAAGAATACATTCGGAAGTGCACTAGATGCCAGGAACACGGCAGCAGAATACACAACCCCTGGCCATGCAAAAAGCCATACTGTCCCCGATACCGTTCGCAATATGGGGGCTGGATATCATTGGTCCCTTCCCGGAAGCATCTCCCGGGAGGTTCAAGTTCGTGTATGTGGCCATCGACTACTTCACGAAATGGGTCGAGGCGATGCCTACCGTGTCCATCACAGCCAAAAGGTCGCAAGAATTCGTATGGAAACACATCGTGTGTAGATTCGGATTGCCAAGGACCATAATAACTGACAACGGAACACAGTTCAACTGCGACAGTTTCCGGGAGTTTTGTGGGCAGTGGAAAATCGAGGTAAGATTCGTGTCGGTGGCCCACCCCCAGGCCAACGGACAGGTCGAGAACGCAAACGGACAGATCCTAAAAGCTCTAAAGAGAAAGTTAGGAGGCAAGAAGGGAGATTGGGCCGAACTACTACACCAAATCCTATGGTCCTACCGAACGACGGAAAAGGGACCAACCGGAGAGACACCCTTCAGGTTAACTTATGGTTTGGAAGCAGTCATCCCGGCTGAAATCATGATCCCGTCAGTCCGTTGCGAATCCTATGACGAGCAGCTCAACAATGAAGGGATAAAAGACTGCCTAGACCTGCACGAAGAAAAAAGAGCCGTTGCGGCCGCCCGGATGGTGGAAGACAAAAGGAAGGTAGAGAAGTATTTCAATCGCAAAGTCAGGGAACGAAGCTTTGTCCCTGACGAGCTTGTCCTAAGGGAGGTTAAGCAGCCCAAAAAGCTCGACCCCCAGTGGAAAGGTTTACATCATCCATCAAAAGGTTGGACGAGCTTCATATCACCTAAAGAATGTCGAGGGATACGAATTGCCCCATTCCTGGCACGCAGAATGCCTCAAGAAATTTTATGTATAAAAATCGATGTAATACGTTGACAACATCAATAAAGGGAATTATTTTTTGGAATGATCTGCACGCTAAAAGAAACACCCGGGCCATGCCAACAGGATGTAATGCCCTGAAAAAGAAACACCCAGGCCATGCCCAACAGGATGTAATGCCCTGAAAAAGAAACACCCGGGCCATGCCCAACAGGATGTAATGCCCTGAAAAAGAAACACCCGGGCCATGCCCTATAGGATGCAATGCCCTGAAAATCTTGCCATGAGTTGTCGCACTCAAACAAGAACAAAAATGGAAAACCCATCTCCGGAAACCCCGGGAGCTCTGGTCGCCTGTAATGGGTGAATCATTAGGTGTGGGACGCCACACCGTACCCTGGTTGAATCCCCCTCGCAACTCTTTCTCCCTCCCGCGAGAAAAAGAAAAGAAAGGGGGAATGACCGCGAGTACCATCGCTTGGCTACCGAAAGCAAGGATAGGGAAAGGACAATCAGAAACGCCCGGTCACTGATTGCGACCGGGCAAGAGCAGGAACGACCAGTCGTCAAAAAGCGACCAAGAGCATCCTTAAGATAAAAACAGAACGACCGGTCGATTGAGTGCGGCCGGTCGCGCCCGTAAAATAAAAACAATCGACTAAGGGAGCGCAATTGATGGCAAAAATGGCATTAATTAACGAAGCAACTGACAAATAATTCCATTAACTATTGAAAGCATATACACATCAAAACAAAAAAGGGGGGAAGGAGAACTAAGACTAATCTAAATTTTCTCTGGCCTATCTAAGTCTCCTTTACAATGTCGAGATTCGCGGCAGCAGCCCCTTGTACGCTCTCCGAACACCCAGACCTCCCGGCTGAGGACCGAAGGCCTACACCACCCTGATGCGCGGTGCTCCCGGGAGGAAGAAGAGACGCCTGGCCAGGGACAAAGCACGTCTCCCCAGGAAGGCACCCGAACTTCTCAAGCACCTCGTGAAAGGAGGTCTTCTGTGCAACCTCCTTAAAAGACAACTCCTGGAAAAGGCCGTCGTCCATAACCTCCCCCTTGCCGGTAAAAAACCTCGAGACAATTTGGCGGCATGATTTAACCATCCTCCCACATTGAGAGGTGAAGGATTCCTTTAGATGGGCAAGCTTCGTGCTCTGCTGATGCAGGTCCTCTCGCACCTTCCGAGAATAAGCCTCGAGACCGGTCACCTGTTGCTCCAGGGTGTGAGCATAAGCCCGGTACCGATCGCGGTTAGCGTTTGCGGCAATCAACTCTTCTTCGAGGTCATCGATCCGCAAGTTCAATTTCTCTAGCCCCTCGACGGGATTCCCAGGCCTCGAGCCTAAGTAAAAAAAGGAGAGGAGAAAAACTTTTAATAAAAAGGTGAGAAAAGCAACAAAGGATGATTGGGAAAGTGAAGAATCACCTTTCGTGGCCAGCTCGGAGTTCTCCAGCCGCAGCTTAGCAGACTCCTCCTCCAGCATTCTTACTTTCTCTTCGGAGGAAAGCCGTTGCTCCACGGAGGCCGCAAGCTCACCAGACAGCAGTTTGTGGAGCTCGGCAGATAGCTTCTCCTTTTCGGAGGCCAGGACCTCGCCCGCCCGGGCCACCTCCGCCGTTTTCGCCTCGGAACCCTTTTTAGAAGAGCATTCGCCTCAGAGGCAGAGTGAAGCTCTTGGGAAAGCTTAGCCTTATCCTCAGCAAGCAATGCCTTCTCTTGCGCTAAAGTGGCCTTCTCGGCACGAAGACTCTCGACCTCTTGATCGTGGGAAGCTCGGGCATGCCCCACCAAGGACTCCAAGTCAGAAAAGGCAAACGACCGGGCGTTAGCAAACTCACTACGTACCTTTTTAAAAGACGCGGCTTCTGTCTCCAGCGACCGGACCTGACCCTTGAGGGAAAGGTTCTCCTCACGCAGCCTCTTCAACTGCTCCTCGTACTCATCGCCCTGCCTTGTGCACGCCCGGCGAGCGTCGCCCAGCTCCTTCTTTATAGTCGCGGTCAGCTCATGCACCCGCCTGGAGATCTCCTCCTGAACGGTGTCGACAAAGATGCTGTTGGAGGACCGCTCTATCCTTAACTCCTCCTGGGCATTACGGGCCCGGCATTCCTCGAGGTGGGGCTACGAGCGGAGAGACTGTACGTGCACATCCACACCTTGCGCAAAGGCTACCGTCTATACAAAATAGAACAATGAGCATAAGAAGATTTAAAAGAGCAGGCAACACCAAAATTAAAGCCAAGGCAAGCCACTCACTCGATAGATCCCCTGCCACATGAGGTTAAGCGAGACGTCCAGAGGGAAGGAGTGACGCATGATGGCGTCCGCTCCGCCTTCCTCAATCCTCAACCTCTCCTTGGCCGCGGTCACAGTCTTCATAGGGGCAAAAGACCATCAGGAGAGTTGGATATTCGGATTGCCTCTTTCCATAGCTCGAAGTAGGAGGATGACTCCATCACGGGCAATACAGGGAGAGGACGGCCACGGCGGTAGAACCAGCCATCCTTCGCAGACGGCCCACAGAAGGAATCACTGACGGGCGGAGGAGGTGAGGACGACGTGCCGGCACCGGTATCCTCTTTCGCCTCCGAACAAAGCTCTGGGTCCGAGGGCACCCCCTCAGCTGCACCCGGCGCAATGCCTGCTCCGCAGCCGCTTCCCCCAGGTAATGAAACCCCGGGCCCAGAAGGGGCAGTCTCTAGAAATGGCAATTCGGGTCACTCGGTTCGGGTTCGGTTCGGTTTGGTTCGGGTCAATTTGTAGATATTTACTATTCAGTTTGGTTCGGATCGGATCGGGTTCAATGGTTTAAATTTGATTCGGGTTATTTCGGTTTGGTTGAGTTCGGGTTTGGGTGCTTTCGATTCGGGTTAGCCTTTGAGTCATTTAGTTTTTTCGGGTTATAGGTCAAATTCGGGTGACTTATCCGGGTTTAATTGATAAAAATTTTAAAGTACGAATTTTAAGCAACCTTCGTAACTTGCATTGATTTTTATATGTGGCTCCAAATTCTTTTAATATAGTGTTACTATTGATCAAGACTTCTATTGTGTATAGGTTGGATAAAATCAAACTGGATGACAAATTTTGTAAATGAATTTAAACTATTAATTGTATAGACTAAGTACAAATTAAGCTTTTGTGAATTAGTGGTCAATATTCGGCAATCGACGTCCAGTTTACCCCGCCCACGCCCGACGTCGTGCCTCCCGTCATCCCGCGCCCGTCACACCCTGAGCTCATCATCATGCACAAGTGTCGCGCATCTACACCCATCCGTCACCGCCTCGCACAAGCGTCACATGCCCGCGCCCATCCATCAACGTTCAAACCATTCCTAAGTCCTAAATATAAAGAAACCTAAGTTTATAAAATATAGAGTAATATAAAATAGTAATGATACACATTACATTGTCTTATATAACATTTTAGGTTAAGTTGTTAAGGTAGATGGAATAAGGTAGGGATTATTCATCCTCCAAACCTTATTCATCTTCCAAAATGCTAGTCTACCTCACGATTCACAATAATCTACCATTTGGAATATTTATTTTCCTCATTTTATTGCATAATTTTCTTTGGGCATATACACATTAATCTTGAATAGTATATGTCTTAACTAAAAAGTTTAGGTTTTATAATTAAACTTCATCAACATTTTAACCATTCCCAAGTCTCATGTCCTAAACATAAAAAAAATCTAGTTTTATTAAAATCAAAATTAGTATAGTATTATAAAATAGTAATGATACACATTAAATTGTATTATAAAACATTTTAAAGCAAAACATCTATAGTTTGTAGCAAAACATCCCTGTGTGGGAAGAGTAACAACACAGTTTATGAATGTTTTACTACAACAAGGCTTGAGATGCTTGACGATGTTCAATATTAATATATATATATATATATATATATCTATATATATATATATATATATATATATATATATATATATATATAATATATATATTATAATATCATTTGTGAGCAATGAACACTTATTGGATGTCTAAATCTCCATTATCTGTTTTTGGTTTCAAGATTATTTTTACAGTTGGAACAACTATAGTAGATTTAGATTTAGCAAAACATTCCGGTGGATTCGGTTCGGGTTGATTCGGTTCGGGTTGATTCGGTTCGGGTGGATTCGGTTATACTAAATTTCAGTTTGATTCGGTTTTGGTTTGGTTTGGTTCGGATTTTGGGTCACATTTTGGGTCACGCTATTCGGTTTAAGTTCGGATTTGGATCGGGTTGGATCGGTTCGGTTTTTCTGGTTCGGGTCACCTTTGCCAGATCTAGCAGTCTCCTCCAAAAGCTCCCGTTGTGGAGCAGTATCTGAAGCGCCCGACTCATCGAGGTGCACTATGTCAGAGGCCTTCATCCTTTTGGCCATATGCTTCACCTTACCCTTTGAAGCAAGGACCTTCTGGCGATGAGGAGTTGAAGACGGTTGACCGGGCGCCTCGCCCGCGCCAGATTGTCCTGCTCTCTCCTCGGCCCCGACCTTCTCGGCCTCAGAAACTTTAAAGCATAGAAACATACAAAAGTAAGTAAACTCAACAAACAGAATCAGACATCAGTAGCAGGTAGCAGCTAAGGCGAAAAAGGAAAACAACAAAAGCCGGAACAGATAAATCACGAAGGACAAGGCCGCACATGCACACTCTCTCTCGTCCCATGGACTAAGATTAAGGTCTGACCCAAGCGTAGGAGGAAGAAACACCCGGCGGCCGGAACCTGGACTAGTGTACCAAGTACCTGGTTGATTAGAAGTGTCAGGCGACCGGGTCTCCGGTGTCCGGGGAGACCCCTCTTCTCTAACCCACGTCGGCCTCTGCTTCTTCGCTGGGTGCTCAGCTTCATCCCCAAACCTCTTCCGGCCAGCAACAACCGCCTCTTCTTCGCGAAGAGCCAACTTCTCCACAGCGTCCAGGGTGGCATAGTAATCCACCTTCCCTTCCCCCGTCTTGAAGGACACAAGCTGCCAACTATGGAAAGGACCCACCTTTGCCCCAAGCTGAGGGAAATCTACGACAAGAGGGAGGTAGATAAATAGGAGCCGAGGCAAAGCAAAAGCGAAAAAGAGAGCAGGGGGGGGAGAAAGCTCTTACCCTCAGAATGCCCAAGCGAAGCCAGGCGCGGGCCGGTGAAAAAGTCCTCCACGCTCGGATGAAGATCACTCACCGCCTTCAGGACCTTGGACATGCGGAGCTCCGATTTGGGCGGCGTAGGGCAGTGTAAGGAGCCCTTAATAATCGAAGGGCAGTAGGCAACCCCGAGATACCGCCCGGTAGGCGGGACGATGACAAACCACCGCGCATTCCAGCGTTGGGAAAACTTCTTGTACTCGAAAAGCGAATACCCAGACCGCCCGGATATGGTCAGGTTGCAAGAATCGACCCTGCTAGTAAGAACTGGACAAACTCTGTAGCAGAAAGCGCAACCTTCTCCTCGGCACAGAGAACAATATAGGCGTGAAGTTGGCATATGGCCTTCGGATGAAGCTGAGCAAGCGTACAGCAGCGACGAATCAAAAACCCCATTACGAACGGGTGGGGAGGAACCGTCATCCCACGCAGAAAGAAATCGAAATACACGACGTACCCACGACCGAAATCATCGAGAGGATGCGAATCGTCGGAAGGAAGAAAAATCTGAGTCCCAGTGGGAACCTCCACCTTCTCAAGAAGAGAATCGAGAGCCTTAACATCTAGAATGCTAGGTAACGGCTCCCGATTTTTGGAAAAAGCAGACTTAGGTTTCAGGAAGGTCGGGCGGAATTTCCCCCCCGATTTGGAACCTACAATGGCGTTTAAAGCAGAGGTGCGAGACGATTTAGAGCTGGAAGACGCCATTGGAGCAGGGAAGTACGGAAAGTGAGGCAAACAGGGAAGACGAAGCAGAAACAGAGAGAATGCGGAAAATAGCAAAGCGAAAGAGAGCTCGAAAACCTGTGAAGTGTGAAAGTTGGAGGAAAGAGAAAACGTTGCCCTCCCAAAACCTTTTAAAAGCGGTAAAATAATTTCGGAAATATTTAAAATATAAAAACAAACAAAAAAGCGATTTTTGCAGGAAAAGTGCAGAGACTCTGCACATTCTGCAGTGACGGCTGGCGTGCGTGAGACGATAAAAATTCTGCAACGGTCACTTCGTACGGGCACAGACGCGTGTGTGGCACGAGCATGGAACGCACATCGCAAGGACCATAAAAAGTCCCATCCTTTTGTCCGAGGAAAAAAGGTGGAACTTGTGGGACTCGGAGATAGGGAACAAGAAGGCAAGGCCCAACGCAAAAGAAAAAATTTTTCATCCTCCAAACTGGACCGGAAAAGTCAAGTTCTAAGTTCTACTTTCTTCGCAAAACGCCAAAAGTAGAACTTGTGGGACTGATGAAGAGGGGAAAATATGCCCAGAAGCCCCAAAGAAAGAGCAATAGCCTAGTAGAGCAAAAGAGAAGGGAAGAGGAAGGCCACGGCAACGACCAGGCGTCCCTGTCTAAGCCCAAACAGGCCACAAGCAGTGACCGGTCGCTTTCAACCGGTCGCCAAGAGTCCTAGAACATAGCGTAGAAAGTGACCGGTCGCCAGTGACCGGCCACCAAAAGCGTCGCTACGACCGGTCGTTTATGACCGGTCGCCAGGAATGCGAGATGCAGTATAAGAAGCGACCGGTCGCCTGTGACCGGTCACCAAATACACCCAATACAGCACGAATAACGACCGGTCATCTATGACCGGTCGATAGGAGAACAAAGCAAGCACAGGTAGCGATCGAAAGTAGGGAAGTTAGTATAAGATATTTATTAGATATTTTGTAGGCCTATCAAGATATTTATGTGCCAGGCTGGCACAATGTGATAGGCCAGAAGGCCTGTGAGAAACACTATAAATAGGGGTTCACCCCCTCAATAAAAGGCACGCGACCAATACCTGAGAATTTCCACTATTGTATTGTTATTGCGAATCTCTCTCTCTCTCCCCCTTTGTACCCCCCCTTTATTCGGTAACAGGGTAACTCGATAAAACTTGAAGAGCTTGATGATAGATTAGAATTCCGACTAGTGGATTGCACGAGAGGATTGTTTGGGAACCTAGGGATTTGTACCATTTCAGACCCCAAATCAAAGGATTTACTATGATTTACCTCGGGATGAAATTCATCCCTCTGACCAGCTACATTTCCCTCATTTCTCCTAGCCCGGGACCGATTCTGATAGTCATTGTTACTCCTTTGCTGCCTAGAAGTTTCCTGTTTTTGCTTTTTCTACTTTTCCTTTGCTCATCAATCCTGTTTAGTTCCCTTGATAACGTTGCACAGTTGGTTGTCCGGTGGTTATAATGTCCATGAAATTCGCAATATGCTACCAGATTTTCCCCTAGAGCAGGCTTCCTAGGAAGTGGCAAGTATCCTTCATTCACCGCGGTTGCATACCGCCCCGGTGCGATAGTAATGACCTTTGCCCCATACGTCGGCTTGTTTCCAGTGTAGCCGGAAGAATCCTTGTCATAAGGCTTGTACCTCGTTCCCTAGGATTTTGAAGTGGATGCTTCGCCATAACTGGCTCCACCGGACTGCCCTCCTCCTCCTGGCTTCTTTTCGTTAGCATTCTTAAAGCTATTAACCAATTCCTTTGTCTTATTTTTGGCGATTTCAGATTTCAAGAATTCATGTAACATTTCTGCTAATTCTCCATGAGTTTGTGGTGCTTTGGTGGCGATCTTTCCAGCCAACCTTGGGTGAGCTAAGCCATTTCCAAAGGCTTTCACCAATATCTTCTCGTCTACATCATCCACCTCAGCAACTTGTTTGTGAAAATGGTCACTATACTCCTTCACCGATTCCCCCTTTTTCTGCTTGTGAAATACCCCGACCTTAAATATAGTGATTAAAATTATCCTAATCTGTATTTAAGAGCCTAATAGTGCTTAAGTAGTATTGGTGAGGTAAAATAAATCCAAAAGAAATAAAGAAACGCTTAAAAAGCGAAAAACGCTAAATAAGCGTTAAATAACCATAGGAGGTATGAGACCCCGGATAGCGTATTATATGGATTCCAAAGGTTTAATAAGACCTAAATAATATATGGCAACAACTCCCGAAGAAAACGGATCCAAATAATGAATTAAAACGCTAATAGAGCTTTAGAGCACGTTTTTCAAGAAAACCCGAAAACGTGACTTTAAGTGGTCAAACGGACCCGTAAAATTATAAATCATTAAATAATAATTATTAAGCATTTATGGAAGCTTAATAACCAATAAAAATAATTAAACATGAAAATTCCGGAAAACGAGCCCGGTTAGTGAATAGTACCAAAACCGGGTAAAATAACGAGCGTTTTCTGTAGAAGACGAAAAACGCTCCAACTAGTATAACTGTAGGGGGCCGGTTTTTATCAGTCAAATAACTCCCTCACACACACATGTAACTAGCTAATTAAATAAGAGAGCCAAAAGCAAAAAGCAATAAAGTAAAAACTACTTTACCCCACTTACTCTCTCTTCCTCCTCACCGATTTCTCTCTCCCTCTCTCTTCTGGCTGCTGCGATTTTGGAGCTCCACAAGAAGCTCTAATGGCTTCCCTTCTTCATCCTCATGCTCCACCCTCATGTAAGCTCCAAACTCAAAAATAATCACATATTTGTAATCCCCTCATCCTCCTCTATCATTCCCTCTTTCCAAAATTCGAAAAGGATGAGTTTCATCTCCATGGGTTTTCCCCATTTGAAGAGAAAAGCACACCATTATGGAGCTTGGAGTCTCCTCTTTCCAACAAGGTAAAAATCTCCATAAAAGATTCAAGTTTTCTCCACCTTCCTTTGGTAGCCGATTTTTGGCCCTTTGTAATGCCTTATTTTTCTCTCTCTTTTGAGCATCAATTTCACCTAGCAATGGTAGTGGATTCTCCTTCTTGAACCAAGGGCTAAAACCCCTCCTAAAACACCCCAAAGGTAAACCCAAGAAAACTTGCTTTAAACATCTCTATGAACTAGCATTAACTAAAGGGTTAGTATGTTAATTATATTTGTTTTATGTGCTTCGGGTGATGGGAATGGAGTTTGGCAACTCCATTCCCCATGTGACCAAATTGTACAAGCAAGAGAGGAGAAGAAGTGGAAAAGGAAAGAGGAAATAAGAGCTTAAGGTAAGAGCTCTTTCTTGAATGATAAATTTAATGCATTAGAGTAATGGGAATGGGTAAACAAATAAAAGAACCTAAACCATTGTATTAGTATTGAAGTTTATGAAGTTTTGATTATTTAAGAGCAAGTATTGGATTGTAGGCTTTGGAGCCAAATATATTGTGTATGTGCATTAGTATTGTGGATTGAGGAAGTGTTGATGAATTGGTATTGTATTGATTGCTGGTAGGACCCTTGTATGGGTGTGGCTAGATTAGGGATGAATTTGGTGAGAATTGATATGTGTGGCTAAGTAAGAAAAGTAGGTGAGTTATGGCAAAATTTTGGTAGAAAATGTGCATTAATGGTTGACTTGGTGAATGGGAGAACCAAGGTGCGTATTGGGGATTGTAGGGATGTCTAATGACCATGGAGTAGTAGTTGTAGTGTGAGAAATAGGAAGTGTAAAATCTGTAGCAAAATGTATAAAATGCATTGGGAAGTTAGGAAAAATTAGTGTGTAAGAATTGGTAAAAAGAGTGTTGGACTTGGGTATGGATATTGTAGTTGCTTGGAAATGAATTGGAATGGTAAGATGGCATTAGGAGAGGGAACTAGGCATGGAAGAAATAAGAACCCAAAATCTGTAGCAAAAACCACTTGGAGAAATAATGTAAGTGCTGGAATGAAAATGTGGAGAATTAGTGTGTGAGTTAGTATGAAAAGGAGTAATGGGTTGGTAATGGATTTGAGCATGTTTAGGAGCTTAATTAGGTGCTTAAACATGTGGGATTAACTGTAGGAACAATGGGAAATTTATTAGGCAAAGTTTGGATTGTAACAGATTTTGAAAACTTAAAATCTGTAGAAATTTTAGCAGGGTCCGAGACTTAAGTCCAGGACTAAGTCCCGGACCAGCATATTAAAACAGGCCGAGAGTAGATAGCCGTGGGTGGTCCGGGACTTAGGTCCCATACAAGGACCCGAACCACCCCTTGAAAAATGGCCGAGAGTTTTGTAAGTTCAAGGTCCGGGACTTGGGTTAAGCATGAAGACCCGGACCAGTACTTGATTTTCATTCGAGAGTTTTCAAAGCCTGGGTCCGGGACTTAACTTAAGTATTAGGTCCCGGACCATAGTAGAAAATACCCCCGAGAGTACAGACCAGTGTTGGTCCGGGACTTAAGACCCGGACAAGGTCCCGGACCAACCAAAAATTGTAAAATTTAGCTTATTAAATGGGGTATAAGGTAAGGAAGTGAATGGTAATGATAGTATAAGGTAATTAGTACTTAACCAATGATGTTTAAGGGTCATTAAAAGTATAAACAAGTTGGGGAATTAGGTAAGAGAGTAGTAAGTATATGAACATTAAGTTAAACCGAAACAACGGGACAACGGGGTAAGTACGGGAGTAGTAGTAATGTGTGTATTGTGATGCTTAGTATTAATTGAACCATTTGACATGTAGTCATTGTTTCGTGGATAAGAATCAAGGAACAAGAGGGAACCAAAGGAACAAGGGAGCACCCGGTAAAGTAAATTCCGGTAAAAAGGTATGATTTCTTCATGCCCTGTATCCTAATCTGGTTACCCCGATTTGTGTGCTTATTTGATCACCTAATAAGATAAATGCATGAATCGGACTATATTGCACTTACTTGTGCTTGTTTACGTTGTTCTTGATATTTGTCTTGAACAATAGTTTGTATAATTCATGAAATATATGAATGATGATGAAGTGTATTGTATTTCGCAGTGTACTTGTATATTGTATGGTATTTTGTATGGATGTGTATATGAGCCTTGTATTGTATTATTGTGGCTTGGATGTGTGACTTCTACTAATTCCTAACTACCTAACTCCTAACATAAGTAAGGAATAAATTGGAATGAGTAGAAGTCCGATATAGCTTCGGCCACGCGTGAGGATGAGGAGACACAAGAGGTTGGATCCGATTCCTGGTTCTTAAACTAGTCCACGGCCCAAATCCCTTAAATGGGTAGCATCCTGGATTGGTGAACCAAGTAAATCCCGGTGGTGGGACGGAGTAGTCCCCGGGCCGGAGGTCCCGACGACTTAACATGAGTAAGAGTAAGTAAGTAAGTATGTATGAGTATGAGTATGTATGTGTAAGTACTGTGGAACGAGTAAAAGGGTAATCTCCACCCGATTAACCCGGGTGGACCAACATGAGCTAACAAGGATGGTGTATTGTGTATGTATTGCGTATGTATTGCGTATGTATTGTATATGTATTGTGTATTGCGGATCTCGGAAAGGTAAGAATGTATCTGATGGCTTGTACGGGTTACCATGTATGCATTGAAGAGCGTGTATTGATGTGTATGTATGTATTCCTTGTGTAATGTATTGCAATGTTATGTATAAGAGCATGTATGCATGTATGTTTGAATGAAATCAACCGCATGTATTCGACCAAGTGGTCGGCGTACCCTCACTAGTACGCGGGGTATGCGGTTATCATGCTCAGCGAAAGCTGACCCCCTCGGGGGAACGTTTTTAGTGTGCAGGTACCCGGAAAGGATGTGGTCAAGGTAAGAGACCGGTGGCTACATTTGGATAGCTAGAGGTAGAATGTAGAGGTGTACTAAATGGCACACCCTTGTACTTAGGAAGTAAGTAGTAGTGAGGAATGGGTAGATGTAGACTCTTAATGAGTACACATGAACTTGGGAGAAGCATTGTACTTGTATAAGGAATTTAGTAAACTCGGTTATGTACATTGTATTGTATGGTATTGTAAAGGAGCAAGGTATTGAACGGAACATGGTAGCATTTATTGGTAAATGGAGTATGTATTGTAGTTGTGTAGTACTCGGGATTCCGGTCCATCAGACCGATATTGTATGTAGTAGTAGTAGCTTTGTTAGTCACGTGGGTGACTAACGGCATTGTATCACCCACTGTATGTAAGTGTGTACCGCTGCGTGAATCTGGAAGTACGAGGAGATTGGACGGTAATGACAGTATTAACAGTAGGGGTGTTACAGCTTGACATGCATCAGCTCGATAGTGCCCCTTCAGATCTTTTTTCTTGCAGCAAAGTAAAGTTGTAATTCTACTGTAAGTTCTTGAAGCTTGTGATGGACTACGGTTTCTGGGAGGAGATCCAATTCAGAGCCCTCTTAGTGTGTTCCTGGAAACAAGTTGCAGAGCGCTTGGGAACTGATCCCCTGCGTGTTCATCGTGAAGATGAATTTCTTGATATGCTATGCTGGATCTCCGGTCCCATCATACTTTTCTATCACTGGAGCCATGAAAAATGGTGGGAGTTTTGCCTTTCTAATGCTTTTGGTGAAGGGATAAAGCGACATGTCGATAATGTCCTCTTCTTCCACAACGGTTACTGGCAATCTTTCCTTTCTACTCCCTTCGTCACTTTTCGACGTATCTTTCCCTTTGAGACTTTCGATCACACTCGCCATTTCATCCATCTTTTTCTGATAATCCAGATCTCTTTCCATCAGCTCTTGTTGAAACCTCTCATTGCTCTCGACTATCTTTTCGTTAACATCCTGTGCGAAGCCCCTCATCAGATCGCGGAGATCTTCTTTCGAAATCGAGTTTCCTTCCACCCCGGCCACCTTTCTCAGCTCGTGGTGCCATTTTTAAATCAGAAGAATGTGTTTATGGTTTGAATCGTGGTTGTCTTTCGAGTGTTCATTCCTACAGACGGCGCCAAATGAAGTGGTATTGACCTCACTTCTCTCTCTGCACTCTCAAGACAATAAGCAAAGAGAACAATAGCTCAGGTGTACTGATGTAAGCGTGCCTATTTACATGGCTATGATCCCTATTTATAGGCCTGTTGTGAGGCTTAACCGTTTCTGCACGATTGGGGGCCCACCCTTCTAGAACATTCTATATACATACAGAACTATTTTTACACAGGTTGTCAGTTTATTTCCTTTATTTACATTCGCCTGGTCATTTTGATAACGACTGGTCCATTCATCTAAAACTATCGATAAGGATATTTTCCTAACATTTACCGGTAAGAGTGTGTATCTAACGTGTCCGGTCGCCTTCTATACACTTTCTACCGGTAGGAAGCTTTCCCATTTCTTTCGGTAAATGGCCTGGCTGTGCCGTCCGGTAGCGCCCCACTTCAGTATGCACTTGTCATCATGCACAAAATACCGTGAAGTCTCTATGTCCTTTCAAACTCTATATGTTGGGACATGAGAAATTCATTAATTTGGATAGCAACTGTATCCAGTCGTCCTGTTGACGTGTGGATCTATTGCTTCAAGGCTGCATGAGAACTCTTAGCCCCACATCAAATATGTCTTAAACTAGTTAGAAAATATAGAAAGTAATCTAGGGTTAGCTACTAAAAACTAAGCAGTTAAAAATGACCCAAAAAAAGGAATAAATAACGTAACACAATTTAAAAGTTACTAGTAGGTATTGGTGATTCATAAATGAGGATAATACTTCGCATAAGACTCAACAAACTTATGAGGAAATATTAACCAAGTGGTGCACAAGTAGTCTAGATGCAAGAACATTTTCATATCTCTTCTCCATTTTTCCAAGCATCTTCTAAAAATCCTTCATTGTTTTTGCATAAACTACTTTTCTTCACAATGATGAAGCCACACCAACCAACTTAACATCCTTGAAAAAGCTCTTGGCAGTGGACTCCACATTCTTATTCATAAGACGTTGATAATTAAACACACTACGAAAGATCCAAGCTTAGATATGCTTACTTTCTTCTTTTACAAATGCATAAGCAATGTTGAAGTTTTCCCAACATATGTTATTCCAACTAAATCAAGTAGAGGCATCTTATAAACTTTTGTCTTAGATGTGATGTCGATGATGATGACGTATAGGAATGAGTGAAAAAGTTAGATTGAAAAAGGATATGCAAACTCCCAACTTCGTATTATCATCTGCAATGTCATCATAAATGTAGAACGTAAGTATTCAACTTGTGTGTTTATTTACGAGCAATTTTAACAAAACAAACAAGAAAAAAAACAATGTACCTTGACCAGGTTCAAGCCGAATTTGATAACATGTTTTATTCTACTCGTCAACAAGACATTAAAAAACAGCTAAACCTTCTTTGTGCTCTTGATTCAACTTAAAGTTGAAATTGTATATGGACCTTTTGCCAACTGTTGTATGAAGGTTGCGCATGAATTGATCAAGTATTTAACATGCTGACACTTGTTTTTTGTTCATAGTATGAATCAAAGTCTCCTTAGAAACACAAACAAAGTCCAACATGATGCCCTTGTGAATATCTCCCAAACAGATGGTTGTGTTCCTCGTTCACCACAAATAATTACCAACCCCCATCTTTCTTAAGAAACCCTGCTTTAAACGAAGTGATCCCCAAATGATGATTGACATCACCTACTAACTTGTAATGTCAAGGTTGCCATGTCGCTCACTTGTAATAACTTCAGCAACATCATGCTTGCATTTAGTTTGCTTTATCACATATACATGATGGGGGGAGACCAACTCCATTAGCTCATCAAGACTTGAAAATAAATGTTTAGATTCAAACTAATAATCACTATTAATCCATTCCACATTATTACCACGGAGTATGTGATCTTCTAAATCCTTTTTAGTTTTGTCTTGAAATTATTCAACATCACCCCAAAAACAGAATGATATAGAAGCCTTAGTTATAAAATTAAAATAAACTATATTTAAGGGCAACTAGCTACATAGCAAGCACAACCGCCCGCCAGCTGCTGCTTGTGTAGCCGCTGACCGGCTACCTCTTCTACAGTCGTTGAGGTAGCCAGTCAGTGCTACGATCTATATAGTCGTTGGGCGGCTAGTTCCTTTTAGACGGCGCCAGCTGTCGGCTAGCAATACGACACCTTGTAAAAGTCTACACGTTTTTAAAACAAAAAGAGTTAAATAAATCCATGTTTATACCTTAGATCTTGCATTTTCCGATCTTAACTTGTTGTATCTATGGTCTCACCTATTTCCATAGGTTATGCCGTTATGGATACAAATTTTTAATAGATTTATCCAGAATTCTTTTTAACCAATTGAAAGAGAAGTCAAAGCATATAACAATTCACCCTTATTAATTAAATGGTCCATGTTGTATCCAGTATTCTTATTTAATAGATTCATTTA
The DNA here is from genome assembly GCA_023374045.1 of Limonium bicolor. Classification (NCBI taxonomy): domain Eukaryota; kingdom Viridiplantae; phylum Streptophyta; class Magnoliopsida; order Caryophyllales; family Plumbaginaceae; genus Limonium; species Limonium bicolor. Next base: position 62,575,247 of record CM041779.1, on the reverse strand, counting down.
TTTGTTTATTTTTTTAATGACCTCACAACTAAATAAAATTGTGACCGACAATAGCTTTGTAATTAGATTAATCTCTTCGGAACACAAGAAATAACTCACAAGGATGATGGGCGAATGTAGAGAAAATCGGAAAGATCTTTCTATTTCTCTTCTATTGCTACCAAACTCACATGCTCCCTTCCTTTCTCCCCGCCTTCTCTCTTCTACCTCGTCCATTCAAATTTGAAGCGTCCAAGTTACTTTATCTCTGGTGTTGGGTCAATAAGTTTTTGTTTATTGTGATCTGCTGCTACGCTTGCTTGCTGGATATGAGTGTTCATTCTCAAGGTAAAGTAAATGCAAATTTAGCTCTTTTCAACCTACGAATCTCACTCTCTTCTCATTAATTGCTCTCCGGGTTTGAACGTGCCATTTACGGTTTGGGTTTGTCAGTCAAAGCGCACTCAATTTTTATGTTACTTTCTCACTGTTTCCATTCTTCCCCTCCGTGCTCCTTTAGAATTTGTCTTTAAAGGAAAATGAGACAGTGTGGTCATGAAAATATGAAAAGCTCACGATCTGCCTCTTTTTCTTGTTGCTTTACGAGACAAAGGTTTTACCTACATTTGAATATCCTTCGACTGCAAAAGCTTCAACTTAGTAATGGTTAGTTAGTTGCCGTTAGATAAGGGTTCAGATTTATATGCTAAATAATGATGTTCGATTGCTTCACGATTTGGATGGAGATTCCGATTCGATTATTGATTTTTTTATTTTTCGGGATTTGAGATTGATAGATCTTAGCTTGAGATGCATTTTCACGGGGTCTTTTTTTCTTCTCTTACTCTCTTCAGTCAAGATTTCTCTGAAATCTTTCATTTCAAATTCTTTCATTGTCCTGAGTGTCATCATCTTTCTTCGCTAGTTGTTTAAACAGGTTCAAGTTCTTTTTGGCAACATACATTTTCTTTGTTGTCTGGCTGACAATCGAATGCTTTTTTTGCCTCCGAGTTGGTGTTTAAATTCCCGTGATGCAAACCTTATTAATTCTGTATCCCCTTTATATTTATGGTCTCAGGTTGAGAATGGGATTTGGTAAACCCATGAGTACATGAAGCCAATGTACTAGCTGGCTGTGTCATTAAGTACTCTGAAATTCGAGGTGAGGGTCAAGGAAATGGAAAAAAGAAAATGGCCGTGGAAGAGGAAATCTTCAGAAAAGAACCCAGGTGAAAGTGAAAGTTCAGGATCATTAGTATCTTCCCAATCTGAGAGGTGCTCTGATGATCAGGTTGGTGAAACAATTCAATACCTCTGAACTGGACCCCCAGACAGCTACAAGTATATAACCTTTGCTTGATTTGCTTTCCTTTTCGCCTAGCAAATGCCGTCTTTATCTTCTTCACTTGACTGAATTCTCTATTTCGTGGAATCCACGATATGTTTCCTCATAGATTTCTTATGAGGCAGTGAAGGAGTTCCAAATCACAAGCTTCAATCCCCAGAGGTAACATCAGGGTACACAGATTGCGCAACCAACTGTGAAGAGAACGGAAAACCACACTCCCTCGTGGGAATGCTATCAGATACTAATAATGACAATGGCCCACGAGAATATAGTACAGGGAAGGAGTATGCATCTGATGGGTTGCTAAGGAGGCTACTTTAACTGCTAGTGCTACGTCAAATGGCTGTCATCCAGATCAGTATCCTACATCAGTGGAAGTTGTATCTCTGAGTGCAACAGATGGTGGGTCCTTGAACCAGGATCCTGGATTAGGAAGCGCTGCGTCAGTCGGTTCATCAAAGTTGGAGGCCTTGATTTCATCTCCTCAATTGAAGGAAGCCACTTCAATTGTTATGTCTAACAATTTGACGGATGTTGACTGTCAAACACTGGAAGCTTCACGTATAGGAGGAGAGGAAAATGATGGTCTGAAGCTTTTGCAAGAGAAATTATCAACGGCTCTTGCACAACTTACCTTAAAGGATGAACAAGTAAAGCAGCATTCCACAGTTGCCGAAGAAGCTGTTGCAGGTAAAACAGAAAACTAACCTCTTTTCTCTTCAATATTTCTCTTTTTTTTGTATATATTTGAATACACCTTACCATTGCATATTCAAATAGGTTGGGAGAAACTGAGAAGGAGGTAGCAGATCTAAAGCAGAAGCTTGAAGCAATGGCTCAGCAGAAAATAACCTTTGAAGCTCGAGTGAGCCATCTCGATGAAGCTCTCAAGGAATGTGTTCGACAGCTGAGGCTTGCAAAGGAAGAACAAGAGCGAAAAGTAAGAGAGGCTGTGGCTGAGAAAACCCATAACTTTGATCTTGTCAAATCAAAGCTGGAAGCCCAGCTTGTTGAGACGCAGGCACAATTGGAGGTTGCTTCTAGTAAACCAAATCCTTCTGCTTCTATTGATGCCGATCTCCTTGAGAAGCTTGAGTATTTAGAGGAGGAGAACATAGCTCTGAAGCAAGAGTTACTTTCTCAGTCACAAGAATTGAAAGTTGCTACAATTGAAGGGGATTTGAGCACCAGAGCAGCTGAAACTGCTAGCAAGCAGCATTTGGAGAGTATAAAGAAGATGGCTAAGCTTGAAGCTGAGTGTAGAAGGCTAAAGAGCCTTCTTGCTCGCAAGCCACTCACTTATGCTTCTGATCATAACAAACTTGCCACTGCGTCTTCTTCATCTTGTGTTGAATCAGTTACCACGGATAGTCAATCAGATAATGGTGACTCGTTCAATGCCTCAGAAGTTGCCAGCCAGAAGAGTGAAAAGAATGACTTATGGACTAATGGACTGATAGCTGAGCTGGATAATTTCAAGAATGGAAAGGCGGGTTTCAGCAGGTGTGGTTTACCATTACCAATTTCCACTTCTGTTGAGATTGATCTAATGGATGATTTTCTTGAAATGGAGAAATTGGCTTCTATGCCTCAGACAGCGTCTCATCAAGATGACCCAGAAACAGGTTTGAAGCTCATTTCTGACGAGGAAAACCAGCTCAGAAAAGAGCTGGGGAGGATGAAGTCTAGAATGCTTGTGCTGGAAAAGACAGTTGAGAAAGTGGAAGCAGAGAAAAATGAGCTGGAAATGGCTTTAGCTCAAAGCCAGACATGCTTGGAGAGATCTCAGACTGAACTGATAGAGTCAAGGATGATTCTGGAACAACTAGAAGCAGAGCTACAAGAAACAAGCATGTTAAAGAAGGATCTAGAGTCTAATGTGAGTGACCAGAAATTAGAAGCACAGGCTATGTCGTCAAAGATGAAGTTATTGTATGAAGAAATTGATGAACTGAGAATATTCTCCGAGGAGATCTCTACCAAGTCTTTGAAACGGGAGAAAGATCTTGAGAGAAAGGATGAAGAGCTGGAGCTTCAACGACAAAACATTCCCACCCAAGATGAACTGGAAGCGAAGGATATAGCATTAGCTGAAAGTCAAAAGTGTGCAGAGGCATTGCAATCTGAGCTAATAGAGACCAGAGAAAAGTTGGAGCAGCTAGAAATGGAGCTCGAGAAAGCAAATGGGTCAAATCAACTGCTTAAATCAGAGCTCAACTGCACGAGAGAAGAGGGTGGAAGGTTATCCGCTCATGTTAAGTCCTTAGAGGCCGAGATTGCCAAAGAACAAGCTGCCATAGAAGAATTAGGTGCCAAATGTAGAAGCTATGAGAATGTGGTGTTGCAAACAGAGCAGAAATTAGAGCTGCTTCGAAATGAACATTGTAACAATGACAAGAAGATAACGCAGGTTAGGTTTTACTCAGTGCGTGAGCTAGCTCCAATCATCTTTAAAGAGTATGACTGAATCCTTGTTATTCTATTAGATAAACCACGTTTTGATATGTGAATTAATATGAGTTATTTGTTTCTAGGAGGAACTAGCAGCAGCAGCTGCTGGGAAGTTGTCAGAGTGTCAAAAGACGATTACATCTCTTGGGAACCAGTTGAAGTCTCTTGCAACATTAGAAGACTTCTTAATTGACACAGCAAGCATTCCTGGGTTTTCAGGTTCTACTGCTCCTTTGGTTGCAAAGGGTGCCAGTGGTGCGACGTGGAAGTTCCATTCCAACAATGTTTATTTGCCCAAATAAGAAATCATTGTTTCCTTTCGGGAGTATAAAAATGGAATAGAAAAGGAAGGTCGAAAATTTGCATTCTCCTTCCTGATGTACTGACAGGTTAACATCAGAATCACCACGTTCATCTGCATATTTCGATCATATGGATCATGGGGTGTAACGCGACAACACAGGTGGTTTCCCCTCTCTTTCACGTGCTCCCACTCTTTCTGCGCGCGAGAACGATACCCACCTGTATCAAAAAAGATCGAATGGATCATGAGAGAAAGGTGGGCAGTGGTTGTAGGAATGATTTCCTACCTTGAGAACGTTAAGAACTCCAGATTTGCTAACAGAAGATAACTACAAGTCTAGATTCCCTTACTGATTGGTTCTTTTGAAGGGATGTTTGTGCATTACAAGTAAGACTATTTAAAAGGTTACTGACCGAGTGGTTGGTGTAAATGCATCATTTCTTCCCATCTCATAATTAGGTGAGAACTTAATTAATAAGAAAGTACAAAGTAAAAGAATGATAACAATGGTGGATATAATTTTAATCGTACAATAGCAGTGAAAAAAAATTATTATTCATTTAACAAGATCTAATATTATGAAATATTTTGAAGGTCACACACTTCTAAAACTTATCTCTCAGGTGACAATGCTCTCTCTTCTCACTTCCTCTATTGGTCTTTTCACATTTTCATTCTAGAGTTTCCAAGGGTAATCTTTCTTGGCAAGTGTTCCTAGTAATCATTTTAGTTTACATGATGCTTGGACTCTTATAACCGTCTTTTGGTTCTTCAAACATTCTCTGTCTCTCTTGTTTCTCCTCTTTGGACTCCATCTCTTTCTCCCTCTCGTTCAAGTTTCTTTACTAGGGTTCCATATATCACGTCGACTTCAAACTCTCTAGAACCAGTAGAGGATCTAGCAAATTGTTTTACGGGTCTTTCATTAACAAAGGAAGAGGAGGAAGTCACAAACTTTGATGATCTAACGGAAGAAGGATATATTCTTTCTTTCGAAAGATGCTTATTAGGTAAGATATTCTTTTAAAAAAGCTCTGGTGTTCGAGCTATGGAGCATACCGTAGGAAGGGTTTGGTAGATAGATGGGAATTTTAAGGTTCAATCAGTAGCTTTTGACTTATATCTTTTTGAGTTCAAGAATGAAGAAAGACTGCATGCAGGATTGTACAGAGACCTCTGGTCCTTTAATGGCTCTCTCTGAGCTTTCCAACGTGTTGTTAAAAAGAAGGCCCCAAGGGACCATCTCTTCTGTTGGATTCCTATTTTAGTACGATTTCACGATGATTATTTCCTCTTTTATCATAAAGATCTTGCTTGGGGATTGGGAGACCTAGTTGGTAAGTTCGTGGAATTTGGTGAAGATGATGGAAGGTTAGGTGAGGAATTTATGCACGTAAAAGTCTTCCTTGACATATACAAACCGATACTACAATGTCTTAAGGTTTCCATGCGTGGCATAGACATGGCTCTTCGGATTACTTATGAACGCATGCCAGCTTGTGGCATTTTCCTGCATGCAACTAGAGATTGTCCTAAAAAAAGGTGAAACTAATGAAGGTGCCCTTCGTTATGGCCCATGGCTTCGAGCGATGGGTTTGTGGATTGGAAAAGCTAAAAGATGAAATGGTCATTTTGATGAGGTTTGAAAATGCATGTGCGGTTTCATGGAGAAAAAGTAGGTTAATGAAAAAGAATGTGAAGATGAGAGTTCAAAGGAGGATCAAGCAGATTGTAGTAAAAATATTGGGGGTGGGCTTCTTGTTTTGATGAAAGTCAATAAGGGTCCTTTGGTGGCTGGTGGTAAAAAAAACACAAGTTTGACCGTGTTGTACATGATAGCTTTCTTGAAGAATTCTGACAGCTGAACCAACTTGATGATTCTGGCAAAACAGGGAAAAAATCATAGATGCAAGAGTGAACCAACCATCAGATTCAGTCTATATTTCTTCGAAAGAGAAGCAGGTTTTGGAATCAAATACAATGGAAATCTCGTGGAGCTTGGGGGCTTCCAAGAAGGATGAAATATTCTATGCCTAGCTGTTGAGAACTAGTTCTTGAAGCTCCCTATACGTGGTCACAGGAAGTCACCCTAAGAATAGGTGCAATTAGTATAAATTGGAATTGGAGTTGTATTGAGTTTTCAAAAAGAATTTCCAACTGATTTTTACAAAAAGGATTTTCCTTCAAACTTGAGAATGAGGACCAGTTTTGAAACCACTCCCACCGTTCACCCGGTTGCTAGTTGAACCTTCCCACTATGCTAGACCCGGTGTAGGGTCGAAACCGGGGAAGTAAGACTAGAACTTGAAAGCCTGGTGGGAGTGATGATTAGTTTTGAAACCACTGCAACGGACGAGCAACGGTCTTAAGTGACCGGTAGGACGGTGGCAGTGTGTGTTTTGTTTTTTCCAAGGGCAGCGGGACGTGGAGAAGTCCTGTGTCTGGATGACCGGTGAGTGCTTGAGGATATCTAGATATGCAAACGTTTTGATCAGAACCAAAGGAACCATGGGCCAGAGAGAGTAAGTGCCCATTAGCCATGAAACGGCCGTGAACCAGAAAGTATAAGTGTTCAGAGTGACCGGTACCTGAGGGAACACTTGATATGGGGGAGGACTGTGTGCCTTATTGTCTTCGGATGGACCCCCATGAAGAAGAGGAAAAAGAGTATTTTTGATTTCCATACATGCAGTGACATGTTGTGTGGATGTGTGTTATACATCGAGACAGACCTGTTGAGTCTTTAAGGTTATATAGAGATTATGACCTTAGCATAGAATGCCTATGTGACTAACAATATTAGATTCACCAACTTTGAGGGCAAAGTTATTTAAGGGGGGTAGATTGAAATACCCCAGACTTAAATATGGTGATTAAATTATTCTAATATGGTATTTAAGGGCCTGATAGTTCCTAAAGAATATTGGTGAAGAAAGTAAAACCAAAAGAAAAGAGAAAACGCGTAAAAAGCACAAAACGTAAAAACGTGCGTTACACAACCATAGGAGGCATATGACCTCGATTAGGGTGCTAGATGGATTCCTCAGGCTTAATTACACCTAAATAATATGTGGGGAAAATCCCGAAGGAAACGGATCCATATAGTGTGTTAAAAACACAAACGAGGCTTTAAAGCACGTTTTTCGAGAAAACCCGGAAACATAACTTTAAGTGGTCAAACGGACCCGTAAAAATTATAGTTGACCATATAAATATAATTAAATATTAATGGAAGCTTAATAACCATTAAAATTAAAAAAACGAGAAAAATCCGGAAAACGGGTCTGGTTAGTGAATAGTGCCAAAACTAGGAAAATTAATGAGCGCTTCTAGCAAAAAGACGAAAGCACCCCTGCTTAGTTAACACAAGGGGCCGGTTTTGTTAGTGTGCTTCAGCACTCCCCTCTCTTAAATAACAACTAGCTAATAAGTTAGAAGAGAGTAGAAACAAATAAGTAAAAAAGTGAAAAAGTAGAAAAAGGGCCTTACCTCTCTTCTCCTCTCATTTCCTCCCCTCCCATCATATTTTTCCCCTCTCTCTCTCCTATTCTTTCTCCCAGCCGATGCCCCCTTCTTCTCCCCTTGCTGGAATGATTTTAAGCCTCTCCCATGGCTTCCTCATCCTCCTCCTCTTGCCCAAGCCAACTCAAGGCTCCAAATCCAAAAATAATTACATATTCTTGCTCCTCTCATCAAGAGCTCTCTTTCCCTCTTTTCAAAATCTTCAAAGGATGCAGTTGACCACCATGGGTATATCCCCATTTGAGGAGAAAACCACATTTTCTGGAGCTAGAACATCTCCCCTTTGTTTTAAGGTAAGAAAAATCACAAAAGTCCATTTCTTCCTTCCTTTCTTATGTGACAAAAATGGGTCCTCATTGTGTCTTGTTCTTTCCATGTTTGAGCATTTATTCAAGCCTCCAATGGTGGTTGGAAGCCCTCCTTTGATTCATGGTTGAAAACCAATTCTAGGGTTTCCAAGGTAATGCCCAACTCTAGTGTTTAAGCACTTCCTTGCATCCTTAATTAATTAATGAGTTAAGTGTTTTTACTTAGTCTCTTTTCCCTTATTGAATATTGATTTAGAAGTTGGCAAGTGCATTTCCCAACTTGGCCGATTTTCAATCAAGAAAGAGAAAGGAGAGGAGAAAGAGAAACTTGGAAGATTAAGGTAAATAGCTTACCTTAATGACTATCTTGATTGCTTTAGAAATTTTGGGATGGTAAATTAAAAGAATGAACCAAAATTTAGTAGGAAATGTGTTTGGGTGACTTAAGAGCCAAGCATTTAAGTTTATGCATTGTATTGTGATTAATGGAATTTTGGATGAACCTTGTGTGCTGGTAGAATCCACTAGGGATATGGCTAGTTGGAATTGATTTGGATGGATGAAATGAGCATTTGGGCATGCTAGGATTGTAGGGAGGTTATGGTGAAATTTTTGTAGGAAACCGAGTGTTTAATGTGATGTTAAGAGGTTGGAGAACCTAAGTGCGGTTAGGAGAAAGTAGAGTGTAAATGAGTGGATTAAACTCACCAAGAACTAGAGTATAAGTTGAAGAGATTTATGTAAAAATCTGTAGCACAAATGGTATGAGAAAGTCTTGGATTGCTAGAGGTAAACTAATGAGTGGAGCTTTGAAAGTAATGAATGGATTTGGAAGCTAGAGATGCAATTGTCTTGGAAGAGTTTGGTATGGTCAAAAGGAAATTGGTATGAGTGAAACCATTGAGTTAGAAATGTGGTGAGCAAATATGCATTTTAGAACCTAGAGCTAAGTTGCAAAGTGCAGAATTTTTGAATAGAAATTTGTAGAATTAAGCAAGAATTGAGTGATAAGGTTGAGCAATGATTTAGGGAGGTTTAAGGTGTAATTAAGGTGTTAAAACATGTGGAAAGATTAGGAAAGAATTGGGTAAGATTTGGAGTTGGAATAGAATTCAAAACTGTCAAAATTGACAGATTTCTGCTATGGTCCGGGACCTAGGCTAGGGACAAGGTCCCGGATCACATTGAAAAACAGGCCGTGAGTTACATCCTACAGCTGGTCCGGGACTTAAGACCAGGACCATGTCCCGGACCAGAGTAAAATTTCACCCGAAAGATTAATCCTGCATTGGTCCGGGACTTAGGGGCCGGACCAAGTCCCGGACCACCCCTAAATTTCTATCGTGAGTGTTTTAAAGGCATTGGATGATGGGGAATTGATTGGTGATGGTATTAGATGATGATTAGGGCTTGTTTGGTGATATTTAAAGGTCATTAGAAGTATAGACAAGTATGAGAAGTGAATGAGGAAGTTGAGAACTTAGGATCACGTAAACAAAGTTAAGATTAACGGGATAACAAGGTTAAATACGGGCGTACTAATCGTTTACATACCGTGTTGTCTTGATGTTAATAGAACCCCTTGAAATGTTATCAGTGAATCGAGTATAATCCGAGGAACGTAAGGTGACACGGTAGAGTAATTCCATGGTGAAAGGTATGGTTGTCTTGCAACTTGTGTCCTACCGAGTTCACTCGGTTTTTGTGTTGTTTGCTTGTGTGCCGACCTAACAACATAAATGCATGAAAAATGTCTATTGCAATGTATATATATCTTGTTGCTTATTGTATGTGCTAACCATCCTTGTCTGATTGCGTGGTCTAACTTAGTGTTGTAGACCGACTCATAAATGAGTAATGTTTGGTTAGTGACTCGTAGAAAGAGTCGTCCCGCAAAATAATGTAAACGTGGGAAACACATGAAAATCATCGATTAGAGAATAACGATAATGCAACCTTATGAACTCACTAGAACGTGAGAGAGATGTACGGGATTAGTAAACTCCCGTAAACGGTTAGAGAACCGAAACGAAACAATCCACGAAATAATTAATAGTGGAAAGATAATAAGAACCTCTATTAAGAGGACAATGATAGTTCAAAAATACGAACTCATGAGAAAAGTAAAAGAGATATAAGGGACCATCAAACTCCCTTCAAATGATAGTCGACCTCCTATATGAGGATCTGACCGGTATGAGAAAATGACCCGAATGTATAAGTATTCGAAATGTTGGGGCAACCCTTAAATCTGAGAATAAAAGAACTTGAGAAAATTCCCTAAGTTATTAGATGACATCGAGAGTGATGCCTCTAGACTAATCTACGTGATTACATTATAACTCCGAGAGAGGAATATTTGGGAATGTGAGAAGTCCGGTAGAGATACGAACGTGTGAGAATAAGGAACTAAGAGAGTAGATCCGGTTGCTAGTTGAACCTTCCCACCATGCTAGACCCAGTGTAGGGTCGAAACCGGGGAAGTAAGACTAGAACTTGAAAGCCCGGTGGTGAGTCTTGTGAATGTCTCTGCCTGGAGGTCATGTATATTGACTTAAGAATTATTTGAGAAAGGAATAATTGAGGAAATAAGATTGAGAACGTAGTGTCTATAGAACTTAGAGAACAAGTAAAGTATCCGAAGAGAATGAATAAGCAATTGAACAACGGGAATGAGGCGTTAGTGAGGTAGAAACCCTCAAGGCCTAAAGAGTAAGATTGTGCAAACTTACAAATTGATGTGTTAGTTGTGATTTGTATCCCTTATATGAATACTTGTGAATGCGAGCATGTTGTATGTTTATTGCACTTCATGTTTTGATTTAAATAAAATCAATCACATGTTAAGATGAGAATAAGTTGAGTGTGACCCGGTAGTAGCGGGTTGCACGACTGCCATACCAGCAAAGGTGCTGAGCCCCTTTGGGGCCACCCATTCTATTTCAGGTACGATGAAGACGATTACCGTTTGAGAGTAGGACGGGGAATGGCGGTTAAGCATGGGTAGCTGATTTAGACGCATTTGTAATTATTTGTATTGTAAGACCGAAATTGTTATCGGCAATGGATTGTAGTAGACTCGGTATAGTGTTGTATTAAGGATTGTATGTGACTTGGTTTAGAAATGAAAAGATGTTTGTATTTGTTTAAGTACTCGGGTATTCCGGTCCATCAGACCGTTACTGTATTTGAGTAGGCCTTGTTAGCCACGTGGGTGGCTAACGGCATTGTTTCACCCGCCGTTGTATTGGATTATCCGTTGCGATTGTATTGATTAATGAGGTGATTAGTTGCTAATGATGAGTTTAGCGGTAGGGGTGTTACACTTTTGGGCTTTAAAATATGTGGAGAGTGAGGCACATACTTCTCTAGCTGGAAAGCGTGAAGTATTTTGTGCGCTCTCTCAAACACATTCTAATGGGCCCACTCGCTCTGTAATAAGGTGCAGACCCACGAACATAGGGCTCAATTTGCCCTTTTCGTTCTTATCGATGTATTATAGATCGTTTATTAGTAGCAAGTTATTGCTGACCCCATTCCAGTGTGACGGTGCTATACACGGCCTTTCTTACTTTTGGAAATAGAGGTATTTTAATCGGCGCGTTATCTTTATTGCACGAGCGCCTGAGCAGATTTAAATCGTCTATCCCGGTGTTCTGGATTACTAGCGCACATGCACGTACTATATCTTCAAGTGCTCCTTGTCTTCACTTACTGGCTTTCAGTTAAGGTGAGATGTGACATTGGCTATCGTTAGTGTTTAGTGCTCTTTGCACTTGTCTCAGCAATCTTGAGACGTACTAACCTATATATCCACGGAGACAATCCTTGTCATCTCGTGTCTCCAGGTTGTTTTGTTCCGGAGTAATGCGTTAGTTGTAGTCTTTGTTAGGTGCTTCTTGTGGATGTATATTGTATTTTCTCGTATGTCGGCCTAACAACAATATTCGTATTGTTTGCCCTGCGCTTCTGCTAGGGAAATTCATTTGTTATTCTTATTTTTGCGTTATGCTTCTTTCAGCATCCAATGCGGGTATGCTCTACGACAGTGAGGCATTTTCCTCTAGGTTTATCTTATATCTTTCTCATGTTGATTTACCATGAGTGTATTTGTACATTTATGAGTCTCCACGTGGGTGTATAGCGTTGAAAGCTGTATTTATTTGGAGTGTCTCCTTGAACGGTCTAGACTACTGTAGTGTGCCTTTAAAAGAATTTTGTTCCTCATTATTGAGTTTTATGCGAGTTTCACTCGTCTAATTCGTGTCAACGTATTTATTTCTAATGGCTGCTTATAATGGTCGCTTCTGTGCGTACCATATCGTCGTCGATTCGACGGTTATTGGTTATTGTTACACTTGCTTTAAAGCTTAGGGCATCCGCTAGTATACTAGCTCTGCCTTTCTTTTATCGATTAGTAGTGTGTTTATGTTTAACCCCCTTTTTGGGTGAAAACGTAGCATTGCCCTTACTCTTGGGCATGTGGTGACTGTTAAATCATACAGTATTGTTTAGTGTCTTTAGTTTGGAGAATAGTTCTCTTTGTGCCCCTCTTTCGGGTGGCGGTTATCATCATTAAGTAGGTTCCTTCTGGATGACAAGAATTGTGCCATTATAGGTGGACTCTTGATCCTTATTAGGGTTTCACATATTTACTCGCCCATTTAATGGGTTCTCATGCATCTGTCATTTAGTTGACTATCAGTTCTCTCATCTTTCGGGAGGTTTCCCTTTACATTATTGTGTACTAATCACTCCTTTGTGGAGTCACGACTTTGGTCGTGTTGTATCTAAGGTTTTTGGTTCCTCTAGTCTCGTTGGTTAAACTGAGACCCTTCTTGTTAATTCATTCGAGGTGGTTATTTGCACTGGTCTGGATTTGTATCACTGACCTTGGCACGGAGTTGACTACTTCTCATTTTTCCTTACACTGCTTGTCTACATGCATGGGTACTCTATTGATACATTACTACTTACTTGACTAACTTATAAATAAGTCTATCAAGTCCACAAGCTCCTATGGAGTGCGGTCGTCCCACATCTCGTTTTGTATACTCGTAGCGTTCGTCACACATTTACAATTTCGTGAAGTATTTGTCGGTCTCTTCCGCAACAGTATTGGGGTGTCCCAAAGGGATTTTTAGGTTCCCTGGGTCCCTTGCCCAAATGGCATGATTACGTATTTTACGTTTAGTAAGTGTTTGTGATATTGCGCCCGAATAGTTAGTTTTATATTGTACTGGTACGAGGTGGTCTTCTCTCCTGTCATTGGCTTCGTTATCGTCATAAGTTCACGGATGTTTTAAAAGGATTTACAACCTCTTGTATTGCTAAGTTATTGTTGTTTTATTGCTTAGTAAGTCCTTTATTGGAGTTACTTATGTGTTGATCTCAGCTTACTGTCATCTGGTTACCATGTGCGCGGTTTGGCGCTTGTTCATGGTTTCATGATCTTGTTTATTAGTTAGTAGGTTATGCACGTTGTTTATGGTGCATATTACAGTTCTTCTAACTTTACCCTATCTTCGGGTTACATCACTTGGCGTAATCTCGAACTTCATGGCGAAGACTCATGTTCTCTTCTTTTTATGAAAGTCTTTATTGTGGTCTGGTTTAACCCGTTTTCATTACTTGACATGTCATTTATAGTGTTATTGTTCCATTGGTATATATTGGGAGGTAGTCGGAGGCGGTACCTTCGCTCTCCTAGACTTGTGTCCCTCGATGGTACATTGAGTACTTTTACTTAGACTTGTGCTTTATCGCGTTTAGACTCGATGTCTGGTATTATCGTTTAGGCTGTTTGCCATTGTTTAAGTCATATAGTTATTCCACTGACAGTCGCCATGTTAGTAAACAACCTGTCCTAAACATGTATTCCTTTTTGTCACCTATTGTTTGGCGGGACGCCAACGGCGGTAGTCATTCCTTTTTACTTGGAAACTTCATCCAATGATCAGTATGATCAAATGGAATAACAATGTATAATTATATCTTGACATCAGTTTGTCCTTTGTTGGTTATGGCACTCCTTGGTAAGGATAGTGTTGTGGGTGTTAATTATTTAAGTGTTCAACACCGATTCGCGTCTATGGTTGTGATTGGTTTAAGTAATAACTGTGTTGTGGTGTAATGTATTCAATCTTGATCTTATTGAGAATTAACACGTTCTTTTCTTCTTCTGGTATTTATTAGGTGTTGGCGTATGCCGTTATGGGCGTAGTATCGGCCCTGATCGTTACGCGATCATTTTTCCACCATAATTCCCTATATATGTTCAGGGCTGAGCTGTTATTCACAAATATTCATGTTTGGTACCTTATTGTTAAATTGGATGTGTTTTAGCTGTTTGCAGCTGGTATACTTCGGTTCCTTGTCTATTCCTATGTGATTAATTGTGGCCACTTGTAGAGAGTTTCAGGAATCATCCGACCCTGATGTGATCAGTATCAGTGTTGGACTATCCTTCCACCCCAATTTGTGTTCAGCTTCCCTTGATCTGTACCGGATCAAGTTCCACCTCCCATGTCAATTTCAAATCATTAAATAATTTATGAATACGTTATGGCGTTTGGCTCATAAGCCGATGTTATTGATTCATTATTGTTTAACGGGTGTAGTTTGTTATGGGCTGATGTATGCCCTTTAGTTGTAATGGTCGGACTTAATTGTTGACAAGTTGCAGTCATGAAGTTTGTACTAAAATTGTACGGGTATTTGGTGATTACCGGTAGTTATGGCCCACACGGTCTTGTAGAATTCGGTCATAGCAGCCGTTATAGTTGTAATTACAGCTGTAATTATAGTTGCAGTTATAGTTGTAGTTGTAGTTGTGGTTGCCATTATGGTTGTAGCACTTGCTGTAGCAAGTGCGCGAGGTAGACAGTATTGTTAGTACACTGCTTATTATAGCGCTTGCTGTAGAAAGCGCACCATGCAGGTTGAGTCATCGGTTTCCGGAATTGTTCGTTTTACTGACGCTTCGTTCGTTCGAGTATGGCCTAGGCAATTCCGATCTTAAAAGATAGCTTGCGGTTATTTGAAACCATCAAGGTTTGGAAGGTCTTTTGGCAATATTATTACTAGGCTTGTCGAACTTAGGACATTTCCTACATTCTGTTCGCGCAAGATTCGTGGTAATGTAAGCGGTCGAGAATCCGTTCATACATACACGCTGTCACATTAAAGTTTCATGATTACTGTAGTGCGTACATGTGGCTAGGTCAGAAATCCGAATGTAGACAAAATGAGTGAACTACTAACAAAATCCTCCACACTTACAACATAGTTTCACTCTACAATCCGGAACTAAAGTGCGGTAATGTGGCTAGGTCAGAAATCCGAATGTAGACAAAATGAGTGAACTACTAACAAAATCCTCCACACTTACAACATAGTTTCACTCTACAATCCGGAACTAAAGTGCGGTAATAAATTAGACAAAAGTCTTTCACTGCTGGCAAGGGCTCGTGAAGCTCAGGGTGCTCCCGATCCACTCGGGGTGCTCTGGGCGTCCTTGGGTGAACGGTAGGATTTGCTCTCAGGATTGGCGTAGCATTCATACGCTCGGTGACCCGCCTTGCTGCAGTAGCGGCAGATCACAGTCCGGCCACCGCAGTCTAGGCTTGGATGGTCCTTGCCACAACACTGACAGAAGAAGTGGCGCTTCGGCTTTCCCGCGCCTATTGGTAGAACATACTCAGGTTAGTAAAAGAGGAAGATTCAAGGTTTTACGGCTTCGATTCAGAATAAGAGTAGGACATCAACCTATAATTTGAGGAAAAGATGGTATTCTTACTCTTAGGAGGCGCGGATCTCTGTGGTGCTCCGGATCTAACATGTAGTGATCCGGTCACCCTTAGGTGGACAGTAGGATCTGCTCCCCGGGTTGCTGCGGCATTCATGGTCCCGGTGGCCCTCTTTCTTGCAAAATCGGCACACCACCTTCCGGCCGCTACAGTCGACTCCAGGGTGATCCTTTCCACAACGTTTGCAGTAGTAATGACGCTCACTCCTGGCGGTTCCTATTTATTGCAACTCTTGGTCACTAAGAGGAAAGGTGAGGTATTGAATTATACTAGGGTTAAAAGGTGTAGGATTCCATACCTCCGGTGCGTAGATGTTTGGGCGGCCTATTAGGCTTGCTAGCCCTCTTCCTCTTGTTCGGGGATTTGCGCCCTTCGGTTGTATTAGTTTCACTGGGCTGTGGCGGGAGGGCTACTGTCGGCGGTAATCCAAGCTGGACTTCCACGTGGAAGTGGACTGTCGCCAGTGTATTCGCGACATTAGGAATATCTCCTCCATTTTGTGCCCTTAGCTGGGCCATGACGGCAGCGACCGTCTCAGAAATGCTCGGCAGTCCCGGGCCTCCGTGCCCTTGGCCAGCTACTAGGCCATCACCATCACTAGACATCTGTGTTACAGTTTTGTTTCATCATTACTCGGTAAATATACCGTAAACAACCAGGGGATATTGAATTGTCATTAAGACTAGCGCTCGCCTACCTCAGGCGCTGCTAAGATGTGAACTCACGAAGATGAAGACGTTTCATACCTTACAAACGATTCCCGTATTTCCCAAGTCCTAAGCTCACTGTCTTAATCCTAATATCTCGTCATCAGAGCGGTACTCGCTCTGATACCACTTTTTGTAACACCCCTCACATTAAACCCGTAATAATCACTCTCGTAGCATAATTAAAGACGTCTTACAGTGGAAGTTAAACACTAACAATTCTCTCTCGGGTGTCACATGCCATTACTCGCCCTTACGAGTAAAGAAGCAGAAAAGAAATATAATAAAAACAACGACAGTAATTAACCACAGTGATGAATGAGATATATACTACATCATCATAAGTTTAACTAGTAAATAAGGTAATTGAGCATCTAAGGTAATCCCAATGTTTACATCGTACTAAATATAACTAAGTCTAAAGGTGCGATAATTAAATGGTGTCGTCGACTACCCCGAAGTCCCGCACTCCGGCTTCATAACTCGATCAAGTCCTGTAATGTGGTGCCATAAAGGCTCAGCCAACTGCTGGTATGCTAAATGTGATCCTAGACCCGTTTAGGTCACTTAGGTCGTTTAGCCATCTTGATTAACATGGGGTTCGTTACATGCTGTTCCGTTTACATGCTTATAATATAACTGTAAATGCGGAATTTAAACATACAACAGACACTTCAATAATCACACAACAAGGCATGCTAATACGACCATTATAATTGAATAAACGACTTCGAGTCACAGTAAGGTACGAGTTAGTTGAGGTCAAGTTAGTCTCACTTGTTCCATTCCCATCATACGAAGCCCCGCTTCCAACAATCTCACATAATCATACGGGTGTCATGTTAAGGACAATTCCCCGTTTAACCTCACACATTTACAGTTTGGACAGTAGTCCTATGCCATCTACCAGTGGGTAGATGGACTTACTTATCTACAGTGGTAGAGGTCCATTTGGCCGAAGCCTTGGTGCCAACAGCAGCACAATCTGACTAACGATCATATCCGGCTCGTTAGATTAACAAGAGTAGACCCTAACCGGGTACAAAACTCTAGTGATCACTATGCACAACCTGCTGGAACAAATGCAGCCAGAAATTACTAAACAATGTATCATTAATTATTACACTCTCATATGTTAGTGTATTTTGATTAGTCTCCAGGAGATTCAATCTCGTTATTGGAAAAAACACATTTATTGGATGCCTTATCGGGTCTTACACGCAACCTAGAAGTCTGATAGGTGATGTTTACATGTTGAGTCAACGCTCTAGAGACGGTTAATACCGGGTCTCTAAACTAAGTTCCTCACTTAGTGCTTTAGGAGTTGAAATACCCCAAACCTTGATATGTTGTTTAAATATTAAAATATGGTATATTAAGGCTAAAAGTTCCTTAGAAACATTAGTGAACAATTTAAACCATAGAAAACATAATAATGTACCAAAAGACAATTTGAGCAAAAAGGTGCTCTAAGCTTGGGATAACCTTGGTTAAGACTTTAATAGCCTACCAAGACTTTATTTAAATGATAATGGACATGTTAAACCAATTACTAAAGAAAACCAAGCTTGAAAACAAGTTAAAACACAAAAGTGCTTTAAGGAGTCTTAAAGCACATTTTTGAAAAATTGTCTTAGAAATGGGTTTTGAGTGGCTAAATGCCCATAATTACTCTTTAATCAACATGTGTACTACTTAGTATCACATTAGTAAGTCTAAATCAATAGGAAATAAAACATTTCACAATTATGTGCATTAATTTGTGAATATTGCTCAAATAGTGCTAGTTTAAGACATAAGTCAACTTAGTTAATTAAATGGTCAACATAAGCCATGAAATATCCTATATACTAAAGGGGGCCGGTTTTTAAGTGTGACTCATCACACTTGGCTAGTTTATTAAGGAGGGAAAGATGACTAAAGTAAGTTAACTATTTACTTTAAGTTAAAATATCTTACAAAACTAATACCTCTCACCTCATTCTCTTCATTCTCCTTTGTTCCCACCATCTCCAACCTTCATCCTCCCTTATCCACGGTTTTGCTACAGCACCATCACCATTATTCAACTTCAATTGCTTATAACTCCTAGCTCCATGCGCCAAAATTAATTCCAAGACCACCATTCTTCTAGTTAGACCAAGCTCTACAATCTTGTCTTTTCAAATCTTCAAGAGCTCCATTTAGGTGCCATGAAGAATCACCATTGAAGGAGCAAGAACTCATCTTTTTATACCTTGTCATTCTCCTTTGCTTCAAGGTAAGGAAAACCAAAGAAAAATTACATTTGCTCTCATTTTTGTTCATGACCGAGAATCACCTCTTAATGGTGCCTTCTCTTGCTCTTTGATATCTTCATTCCAAACTTCAAAGAACTAGGAGGAGTCCTCTCTTGCTACTTAATCAAACTCTCATTCAAATCCAAGGTAAACTTCCATTTCAGTGTTTTAAAACACTTATATTAATCTAGGGTTTACTTATGAGTTTAAGTATGAAGCTTAATGCTCATTACCCTTATATGTGTGTTGGTTAGAAGATTGACAAGTGATCAAAGCTCCTTGCCGATTTTGAATCAAGAAAGAACAAAAGAAAGGAAGTGAGAAAGTTTTGAAGAGAAAGAGGTAAATAACCTAACCAAATGTAGTTTAGTGTACTAGGAAATTAAGCTATATTTGCTTAATAAATAACCTAAAGAGCCAATGAGAAATGAGCTAGAAAATACCCACAAGGAGGTTATTAAAGGCATTTATATATGTGGGAAATTCAGTGTTTAAGATTAATGTTATTTAAGGGCCTAAGAGCCATGTTATTTAAGGGCCTAAGTGCCAAGCAATTTAAGTTTATGCACCATATTATGATGTAGTGTAGTTTAAGGTTTAGTTGTGTGTAAAGAACATTCCTTGTGTGGATGAGTGTCCTTGATTGTTTAAAGATGAAAAGTCATGTGTTTTGGTGTGAGAAAGTACTAGTGAAGCTATGTCAAAATTTAGTGAGTGAATAAGAAGTTTTAGGTGTTAAATGTTTGGTGACCTAGAAAGTGCTAGGAATGACTAAGTGTTAACTTGGTGCAAGAAAGGGAATTAAGGTGTTCTTAGGTGCTAAAATGACTTAGGCATTGTCTTGGAGGTTTAGAGATTAAAAGGGTGATTTTAGATACACCAAAGTCATGGTGGGAGTGTGGTCAAGCTTTGTGCAAATTTTGGTAAACAAGAGAGGTATAATATCTTGTGAAGGTTAAAGCATGAACTTGTGGGAAAGAGTTGAGGAGTTTGTGTAAATTGGATGATTGTGATGCAAATAATGCTTTAAGAGTGGTTATCATGTTATGGAGGGATACTTTGGTTAGTTGAAGCCCTAGGCAAAATTTCAAGTGGAATATGAGAGGAAAAATGTTCTAAGTGTTAGGAATTTAGTAAGAATTTGAGTAATGGTTAAGGACTTTGATGGTGGGTGAATTAATGAGTTAGGTGGTTGTTTTAAGGTGTGGTTAAAGTGCCAAAATGATGTTAGAACATACTAGGACATGTGTGGTGAGGTTTAGAGTGAAATAAGCAAGTTAAAACAAGTTTCTGGTTCCGACCTACCTTAGCAAGGTCGGTCGGGCCTAAATTACACGCCCAGGAAACTCTCTGGAATGAACCGACCTTAGGACCGAACTTGGCAAGGTCGGTCGGGGCAAAATTTTCAAACGATAAAGTGTTCTGGAATGGACCGATATTGGGACCTACCTTGCAAGGTCGGTCGGCCTTGTTTAAAAAAAAACAGAAAAGAAAATGTGTCTTAATTAGTAAACCCTAGTGGGTATAATGAGGATAATTAAGTGGAAGTTAAAGTGTGAAAACATGTCATACAATCATGTAAAACACTAGTTAATCGGAAGTTAAAATAAGGTAATTAACTGACGTTATTAATTATGTATAGGAGTTGCATTCGGTGGAACTCAAAAGCAGCAAGGACCAAGGTATGGTTTTCTTGCAGTCTGTTTGCTACCGGTTTACACCGGCTTGTGTGTTTGTTTGTTTTCTGAATGTTTATGACCTTGTAAGACTTAAACCATGAAATGAGTTTAAAATCGTTGTTATTATTGTGGTATGTGTGTACCGGTACCGTTAACCTTGAATACGGGCTAACCCGTTAGTTGACCAAACTAGGATACGTAAGAGAGCGGTACTCAGTTTTAACGTTTCAACTTAAGGAACGTTCTAACTACGGCTATGTATGATCTAGTTGTGGTTTGTGTTGTTAAAGTGTATCCCATCTCCCTTGTGTGCCTAACTGGACCTAAACACTTATGGTGTGAATTGTTTTGATAAGTTTCAATAATGGAACTACTAACAAGGGTATAACCGGGGGGTGAGGAATCCGGTCGTTCCCGTCACGCGTGTATGTACGGGAGTTGATATCTGAATCAGATTCGACCCTCTTTATGTTATGGTTGTTTTTCCTTCTTGGATTACGATCACCCGTAAGCTTAACCAAAGCTTACCTACCTGACTTCTGATCGGGCTAGGGGGGAAATTATGTACTGTGTGCTTGGATCACTATATCCGACACATCTTTGGGTTAAGTTAATCGTTCGACAAACAAAACGGTAACGAGTTATGTAACAATCTTAACATGAGATTGAGATCATTCTCTAGGCTTACCAAGTTTGACTAATTGATGTTTGGTTTATTTCCTAAAGTGAAACATACCTGTTATGTTATATGTTGTTGTTGCTATGCTAAGCTTATTGCTATGCCTATGTATGTTGTATGTTAAATAAATGCCATGTTATCATGACAAATAGTTACGTGTATCCCGGTAGCCGACGGGCTGCACGTTAATCATACCAGCAAAGGGTTGCTGAGCCCCTTTGGGGCACCATATTTTATTTTCCAGGATGAGGATCGAGGAAGCAGTGTGGCTTTAGGTCCTAGGTGTAACGAAATACTTTTGATAGCTTTTGGATTAAGGACCCGGGATGCGCCTGTGCTCCCGTGGTCGTATATTTTTGGTAGCATCAGAATTACAGTGATGATTTGTATATATATATATACTCGGTATAGTCGGTTGTAAATTTTGGATGTTAGTAACTATGCTCGGGAGTCTGTGCATCAGACCGATACATATGTACGTATTCAGCCTTGTTAGCCACGTGGGTGGCTGACGGCGTGTAACACTGCCCCGTTTTAAGTAATATTTATGTTATCAGTTTCCGCTGTCGTTTTCGTTTATCGTTAAGTTTACAGTTGGGGTGTTACAAAAAGTGGTATCAGAGTGATACCGAGCTTAGGAATATACTGAGTTAGGGGATCTAACCATAGTTACCTGAGTGAGCAGTTATGGAAAGGTTAACCATTAACTAAGTGTGGAAGTACCTTGTTATCGGAAAGGCGTTACAACCGTTGGAACCAATAAGTTTGTAAGCACAATGCTAATGAATGTTCGTGTGAATTCAGATGTCAGGTAGACCACGTGGAAGAGGCCGCGGGCGCGGTATTGGAGACCCGGGGGAGAACCCTATGGCACAAGTCATAGCCGAGGCAGTGGCGGCCACCGTAGCCCAAATGGTCCCACAATTATTAGCTGTGATGCAACAAGGGCAGCAGCAGCAAGGCAGTCCGGGCCAACAAGGTCCACAACCGCAGCCACCGGCACGCGAGACCAACTGGGTCAAGGCATTGGCAGATTTGAGGCCCCCGTCTATTCATGGGGAGACCGACCCTAGTAAGTTGGAGGCGTGCATCTCCGAGCTGGAGACCGCCTACGAAACCTTGGATGTTCCTGCTGGTGCCAAGGTTCGTCTTTCCACTTACTATCTGAAGGGTTCGGAGAGGCGTTGGTGGAAGCTAGTGCGGGATGACAAGATTGCTGATCCTGATTTTGGATGGAGGGAGTACACGGCTCTGTTGCGAGCCAAGTACTACCCGGTACATGTACAAGAGGCTAATCACCTTGAGCTGGACAGTCTGAGGCAAGGGGACAAGACGTCGGTTGATGAGTACTATACCGCCTTCACCGACCTTATCCACCTGCTACCAGACCTGGGTTACTTGAACCGGGTTCTGGTAAACCGTTTCTACAACGGACTCAGCCACCGCCTACGCTACGGGATGGGGCCAGCTGAATATACCACCTTGCAGGTAATTAAAATACCACTTGATGTGAATAAGTGTATACAACAAGTAAGTGTGAATGTGAGTTTGATTCGTGGGGCATGACTGACATCCTAAATTCAGGAGTGGTATCATGCCGCTGCTAAGGTTGAAATCACCGTCCGACTGAGGGATGAGGAGAACACGCATAAGCGCAAGGCTTCGAGCGAGGGCCAAAACACGCAAGGGTATGGGGGAGGAAAGAAGAAGAAACCTTACCCCCAGTCCCAGAAAGGCCAGCAACAGGACGGCAAGGGCCAAGCCCAGACCACCACTGTTGAGGAGCCACTGCAGCTCACCTATGCCTATGCGGCTAAGCCCCTACGCTCTCACCCGCCCAAGGGTAACTACTTAATTCCAAGTACCAAATTTAAGTGTGTATTGTTAAGTTGTGAAGTGTGTATTAATGGTGTAATGTGATAGCAGCTAGCGCGGGCTCTGGATCCAAGCGCCACTATTACTGGAAGTGGTGCAACAGAGACCACCCCGGCAAGGACTGCAAGGGTAACGATGTGCAGTGCCGTTACTGCAAAAAGATGGGGCATCGAGACTACGAGTGCTACCAGAACCCCAACGACAGAAACTACAGGCCTAAGGGGCAATGGAAGGGAAAGGCCGCTGCGACCACTAAAGGCCCGAAGGCGACTAGCCAGCCATCCTCTGATCAGGGGAACACTAACTCCCAGAAGGGGAAAGGGTCGGGAGCTGGTAAGGCCACCCTGAATATGGTAGACCAGTCAGAGGCAGCTGGACCCTCTTCTAGACCAGGTACTACTTAAACCGTTGAGTGAAGTAATTGACTGCTTACCGCATTTCATGCATGAGTGTTAGTGGGTCTAAATGTACAAATACTTAGGCAATGAGTTAAAGTATAATGTATGATTCACCTAAGTTAGATAATTCTAAACCTTAGGAACCTTCAATATTTGCTATCCAATCCCTCCCACACCAAACCTCAAAGAAACCACCATCAGCATCACCGAATTCCGATGGAGCAATGTTAGGTTATCCAGCCAGGTATGATACTCTTAAATGGATACCTGACACCCGAAGCGCAAATCCACATCATCCAACGATGCGACGAACTAGGAGCAGCACCTGAAGGTTTCTACACACCCGAATACCCGAGTGGATCGAAAATGAAATTGAAGATGATGTGCATGGGTAAGGACTGGAATCCTTACACCAAGACGTATCAAGACGTGCGAGCGGAAGACGGAGCAACAATACCAAGGATACCTGAGGAGTTCCTTCCGGTTGTTAACCACGCCGTGGGAATTGCTCAGCGAGTTGAATCGGATCCAATCCCGAGTGTTGAAGCAGATTTGTGTATTGTGAACTTCTACCAGAAAGGTGGACGGTTAGATTTACACCAAGATAAGGACGAAACATCCGAGTCTTTGAGTAAGGGAGTACCCATGGTGTCTTGGTCCATCGGTGATACCGCAGTGTTCATGTATGGCGAGCAGAAGCGTGCCGATCTCGCAAAGAAGTTGGTGTTGAAGTCAGGTGATGTATTAATCATGGGTGGGAAGTCGAGGATGCTATATCACGGTATCAAGAAGATCAAACTGAATACAGCACCTCCGACAGTAATCAATGCCACACACATGAAACCCGGACGTTTGAATTTAACTTTCAGGCAATACTAAAGCCTTGTGTAACCCTGTAATGTGTAAAGCCAGTTGTATGATAAGCATGATATATATATATAGCTATGTCGACACAATGTAAACCAACTTATGGTGTAAAGAGTGTGTTAATGAATAAAACGGTGTTGTTTTTTAGTATATCAACCGTGTTGTTACCGTGTACTTATAAGTTTGCCAAATAAATTAGGCTATGCACTCGGAACGGGAGGTACACTAAGTGTGTGCAAAGAGGCAGAAGCTGGCAAAAGCGGCACTATCTTCACCGGTACCTTCCCAGTTAATGGCGTGAACGCATCGATCTTGTTCGACTCTGGAGCCTTACACACGTTTATCTCGCTTTCATTCGCGAGGAGGCTGGGGTTAGAAGGTGAAGAGATGCCTGACTTCTTAGTCACTCTCCCGTCGAAAGAGCGGATCAAGTGTACCCGCTATCACCGAGATGCCATTGTACGAATCAGAGATGAAGAGTTTCCGATCGACATGATAGAGTTCGAGGGACTCGGATTCGATGTGATCGTGGGGATGAACTGGTTGGAGCGGTACAAGGGTCGAATCCTATGTGCCGAGCACCGCCTGCTTCTTCGGAGCCCGACTGGGGTTACCATTTCATACCGCCAGAGGCCCACGGAGCCTTCGACTCAGATCATCTCCGCTATGGCTATGTATCGTGAGTTGCAAAGAAAGAATGATGTATACCTCTGCTATGTCCAGGACATAGAGAGAGATCCGGAGTTTAGCCCAGATGTGCTGGTAGTGTCGGAGTTTCCTAACGTCTTTCCTAAGGAACTGTCGGGCATGCCGCCAGCACGGGCAGTGGAGTTTGAAATTGAATTGGTGAGGGGTACCGGACCAATAGCGAAGGCGCCCTACCGTATGGCTCCAGCTGAGATGACAGAGCTCAAAGAACAGCTGCGAGACCTACTCGATAAGGGATTCATACGCCCGAGCGTTTCACCATGGGAGCGCCGGTCCTCTTCGTGAAGAAGGACGGTAGTCTCCGCCTCTGCATCGACTACAAAGAGTTGAATGTTGTTACGGTGAAGAACCGTTATCCGTTACCACGCATTAATGACTTATTCGACCAATTGAAAGGAGCATCAGTATTCTCCTATATCGACTTGCGATCCGGTTACCACCAAATCGCTATCCGAGAAGGTGACATTGAGAAGACCGCGTTCCGAACCAGATACGGTCACTACGAGTTCACGGTTATGCCGTTTGGTCTGTCCAATGCACCAGCCAAGTTTATGGACTTAATGAACCGCTTGTTCCAAGATCAGTTGGACAAGTCAGTGGTAGTCTTCATTGACGATATCCTCGTATATTCAAAGTCGAAGGGTGAGCATGAAAGCCACCTAAGAAGTGTGTTGCAAACGTTAAGGGAGAACCAGTTGTATGCAAAATTCTTTAAGTGTGAATTCTGGTTGAACCGAGTTTCATTCCTTGGTCATGTTATTTCTGAGGCTGGGATCGCTGTTCCGGCCAAGATTGATGCAGTGCGCACCTGGCCTAAGCCGAAGACAGTTACCGACATCCGGAGCTTCCCCGGTCTGGCAGGATATTACAGGAGATTTATGAAGAACTTCTTCAGTGTCTCGAAGCCGATGACTTCCTTGATGAAGAAGGATGCACCATTCAAGTGGACAGACAACTGCGAGAGTTCTTTCTAGAGTCTCAAGGATGCTCTTACCTCTGCATCAGTCCTGACAATACCAGACGGTACAGATGGTTTTGAGGTCTACTACGACGCATCCGGAAGAGGTATGGGTTATGTGTTGATGCAACACGGGAAGGTCGTGGCATACGCCTCCCGACAGTTAAAGAAGCATGAAGAGAACTACCCTACCCACGACTTAGAATTGGGTGCCATTGTCTTCGCCTTGAAGATATGGCGACATCATTTGTATGGGGTAAGCGTGACAATTTATTCTGATCATAAAAGTTTGAAGTACTTGTTCACTCAGAAAGAGTTGAACATGAGACAAAGAAGGTGGGTCGAGTTCCTAAACGACTATGACATCAACCTTCAGTACAAGGAAGACAAAGCAAATGTGGTAGCTGACGCATTGAGTCACCGAGCACACTCTCTCAATTCGCTAGTCTCTCACTCTAGCTTGGTTGAAGAGGTGCGGAGTGCTCAAATGACGGATTAGTACATGCAAGAGATCAGGCAGAAGCTGATTGATGGCACATTCGAGAGTCAGAAATACGACTTCCGACTTCACGACAATGACGTGATTAGGCTAAATGGCCGACTGTGTATTCTAAGAAGTAGCGCCAAGCTGAAAGAGCGCATACTGAGTGAATCTCATTGTTCTACTACTTCAATTCACCCCGGAGCTTCAAAGATGTATAAGGGTATGAAGAGATATTTTCAGTGGACTGGAATGAAAAAGGATGTGAATGACTATGTGGTAAGGTGTCTCACTTGCCAGAAAGTTAAGTTTGAGCACCGACGGCCTGGCGGTATGGTGCAGCCAATGCCAGTGCCAGAGTGGAAGTTCCATGACATCTCCATGGACTTCGTAGTAGGGCTTCCGCCTAGAATGGGAGGTCTGAATATGATATGGGTCGTTGTTGACCGACTAACCAAGGTGGCCTGATTCATACCGATGAAGGACACTTGAAAAGTGGCAAAGCTAGCAGAGCTCTTCGACCGAGAGATTGTACGGCATCATGGGTACCGAAAACTACTGTGTCTGATAGGGATACCAGATTCCTCTCGAGGTACTGGAGATCTACACGGGAAGCGCTTGGTACCGAGCTGAAGCTGAGTACAGCGTTCCACCCTCAAACAGATGGTCAGAGTGAGCGCACCATCCAGACGCTCGATGATATGTTACGTGCATGTGCACTTGACTTTCAGACCAGCTGGATTGATAAGTTACAC
This sequence comes from Limonium bicolor, assembly GCA_023374045.1. Lineage (NCBI taxonomy): Eukaryota > Viridiplantae > Streptophyta > Magnoliopsida > Caryophyllales > Plumbaginaceae > Limonium > Limonium bicolor. The sequence goes on along the minus strand of CM041779.1, from coordinate 62,548,141 downwards.
TTGATCGAGTTTAGCTACAACAACATTACCATGCTTCAATCAAGATGTCTCCCTTCCAGGCTTTGTACAGTAGACCATGCCGCACGCCTTTATGCTGGGATGAGTCGAGTGAGACGGTCATTATAGGACCCGAATATTTGGAGCAAGTACAAGCAGAGGTACGCCAGATAGGAGCTAACATGAAGGCAGCTCAAGATAGGCAGAAATCATATGCCGATGTGCGCCGACGTGACCTGGAGTTCGTCGTGGGTGACCAGGTATTTCTTAGAGCTTCCCCCATGAAGGGTGTGTTTCGTTTTGGCCAGAAAGACAAGTTGAGCCCAAAATATGTGGGGACTTATGTTGTGACGGAGCGGATAGGCCCGGTAGCTTACAGGCAAGATCTTCCCGCTGAGTTGGGCAAGGTACATGATGTATTTCATGTATCGCAGTTGAAGAAGTATATGTCTCATCCGTCTCATGTACTTCAGCCCGAAAGGATAACGTTAGAGCCGACCATGTGATCAGTGGAGACTCCCATACGGATTCTGGATACTAAGACTCGAGACACTCGCCATAAGTCTGTTCGACTGGTGAAGGTTCTCTGGTCTAACCAGGAAGTCGAGGAGGCCACTTGGGAGCTGGAAGATAAAATGAGGGCGAAGTACCCATCGTTGTTTACTCTCTAGTTTTCGTATGTATAGGGTACGGGGCGTACCCCTTTTTAAGGGGGGTAGAGTCGTTTCGGTTATGTATGTACGACATGTATCGAAATACATTGTCTATGTTCTTATGTTATAGACCTTTGAGTCTGAATGATGTTATGTTACCTGGACCTTGAGTCCGAGGGTGGTTATGTAAAGTATGTTGGTTATGGAAGTGTATTTTGTAATGTTAATCCCCGTGTTCTAATTTAAACGATGTGTGGGAAGTGTGAACTTTGGGGATAAAGTTCTTTTAAGGGGGGTAGATTGAAATACCCCAAACCTTGATATCTTGTTTAAATATTAAACTATGGTATATTAAGGCTAAAAGTGCCTTAGAAACCTTAGTGTACAATTTAAACCATAGAAAACATAATAAAGTACCATAAAGACAATTTGAGCAAAAAAGGTGCTCTAAGCTTGGGATAACCTTGGCTATGACTTTAATAGCCTACCAAGACTTTATTTACATGCTAATGGACATGTTAAACCAATTAATAAAGAAAACCAAGCTTAAAAACAAGTTAAAACACAAAATGTGCTTTATGGAGTCTTAAAGCACATTTTTGAACAATTGTCTTAGAAATGGGTTTTGAGTGGCTAAATGCCCATCACTACTCTTTAATCAACATGTGTACTACTTAGTATCACATTAGGAAGTCTAAATAAATAGGAAATCAAAAATTTCACAATTATGTGCACTAATTTGTGAATAGTGCTCAAATAGTGCTAGTTTAAGACATAAGTCAACTTAGTTAATTAAATGGTCAACATAAGCCATGAAATATCCTATATACTAAAGGGGCCGGTTTTTAAGTGTGACTCATCACACTTGGTTAGTTTATTAAGGAGGGAAAGATGACTAAAGTAAGTTAACTATTTGCTTTAAGTTAAAATATCTTACAAAACTAATACCTCTCACCTCATTCTCTTCATTCTCCTTTGTTCCCACCGTCTCCAACCTTCATCCTCCCTTCTCCGCCGGTTTTTCTACAGCACCATCACCATTCTTCATCTTCAATTGCTTATAACTCCTAGCTCCATGCTCCAAAATTAATTCCAAGACCACCATTCTTCTAGTTAGACCAAGCTCTACAATCTTGTCTTTTCAAATCTTCAAGAGCTCCATTTTGGTGCCATGAAGAATCACCATTGAAGGAGCAAGAACTCATCTTTTTATACCTTGTCATTCTCCTTTGCTTCAAGGTAAGGAAAACCAAAGAAAAATCACATTTGCTCTCATTTTTGTTCATGACCGAGAATCACCTCTTAATGGTGCCTTCTCTCGCTCTTTGATAGCTTCATTCCAAACTTCAAAGGACTATGAGGAGTCCTCTCTTGCTACTTAATCAAACTCTCATTCAAATCCAAGGTAAACTTCCATTTTAGTGTTTTAAAACACTTATATTAATCTAGGGTTTACTTATGAGTTTAAGTATGAAGCTTAATGCTCATTACCCTTATATGTGTGTTGGTTAGAAGATTGACAAGTGATCAAAGCTCCTTGCCGATTTTCAATCAAGCAAGAACAAGAGAAAGGAAGTGAGAAATTTTTGAAGAGAAAGAGGTAAATAACCTAACCAAATGTAGTTTAGTGTACTAGGAAATTCAGCTATATTTGCTTAATAAATAACCTAAAGAGCCAATGAGAAATGAGCTAGAAAATACCCACAAGGAGGTTATTAAGGGCATATGTGATGTTGTGTGTATTTGCATGTTAAAGGCATTTATATGTGTGGGAAATTCAGTGTTTAAGATTAATGTTATTTAAGGGCCTAAGAGCCATGTTATTTAAGGGCCTAAGTGCCAAGCAATTTAAGTTTATGCACCATATTGTGATGTAGTGTAGTTTAAGGTTTAGTTGTGTGTAAAGAACATTCCTTGTGTGGATGAGTGTCCTTGATTGTTTAAAGATGAAAAGTCATGTGTTTTGGTGTGAGAAAGTACTAGTGAAGCTATGTCAAAATTTAGTGAGTGAATAAGAAGTTTTAGGTGTTTAAATGTAGTTTGGTGACCTAGAAAGTGCTAGGAATGACTAAGTGTTAACTTGGTGAAAGAAAGGGAATTAAGGTGTTATTAGGTGCTAAAATGACTTAGGCATTGTCTTGGAGGTTTAGAGATTAAAAGGGTGATTTTAGATACACTAAAGTCATGGTGGGAGTGTGGTCAAGCTTTGTGCAAATTTTGGTAAACAAGAGAGGTATAATACCTTGTGAAGGTTTAAGCATGAACTTGTGGGAAAGACTTGAAGAGTTTGTGTAAAGTGGATGATTGTGATGCAAGTAATGCTTTAAGAGTGGTTATCATGTTGTGGAGGGATACTTTGGTTAGTTGAAGCCCTAGGCAAAATTTCAAGTTGAATGTGAGAGGAAAAATGTTCTAAGTGTTAGGAATTTAGTAAGAATTTGAGTAATGGTTAAGGACTTTGATGGTGGGTGAATTAATGAGTTAGGTGGTTGTTTTAAGGTGTGGTTAAAGTGCCAAAATGATGTTAGAACATACTAGGACATGTATGGTGAGGTTTGAAGTGAAATAAGCAAGTTAAAACAAGTTTCTGGTTCCGACCGACCTTAGCAAGGTCGGTCGGGCCTAAATTACACGCCCTGGAAACTCTCTGGAATGGACTGACCTTGGGACCGAACTTGGCAAGGTCGGTCGGGGTAAAATTTTCAAACGATAAAGTGTTCTGGAATGGACCGACCTTGGGACCTACCTTGCAAGGTCGGTCGGCCTTGTTTAAAAAAAAACAGAAAAGAAAATGTGGCTTAAGTAGTAAACCCTAGTGGGTATAATGAGGATAAATAAGTGGAAGTTAAAGTGTGAAAACATGTCATACAATCATCTAAAACACTAGTTAATCGAGAGTTAAAATAAGGTAATTAACCGACGTTATTAATTATGTATAGGAGTTGCATTCGGTGGAACTCAAAAGCAGCAAGGACCAAGGTATGGTTTTCTTGCAGCCTGTTTGCTACCGGTTTACACCGGCTTGTGTGTTTGTTTGTTTTCTGAATGTTTATGACCTTGTAAGACTTAAACCATGAAATGAGTTTACAGTCGTTGTTATTATTGTGGCGTGTGTGTACTGGTACCGTTAACCTCGAATACGTGATAACCCTTTAGTTGACCAAACTAGGATACGTAAGAGAGCGGTACTCGGTTTTAACGTTTCTACTTAAGGAACGTTCTAACTACGGCTATGTATGAGCTAGTTGTGGTTTGTGTTGTTAAAGTGTATCCCATCTCCCTTGTGTGCCTAACTGGACCTAAACACTTACGGTGTGAATTGTTGTGATTAGTTTCAATAATGGAACTACTAACAAGGTTATAACCGGGGGGGTGAGGAATCTGGTCGTTCCGGTCACGCGTGTGTGTACGGGAGTTGATATCTGAATCAGATTCGACCCTCTTTATGTTGTGGTTGTTTTTCCTTCTTGGATTACGATCACCCACAAGCTTAACCAAAGCTTACCTACCTGACTTCGGATCGGGCTAAGGGGGAAATTATGTACGGTGTGCTTGGATCACTATATCCAACACATCTTTGGGTTAAGTTAATCGTTCGACAAACAGAACGGTAACGAGTTATGTAACAAGCTTAACATGAGATTGAGATCATTCTCTAGGCTTACCAAGTTTGACTAGCTGATGTTTGGTTTGTTTCCTAAAGTGAAACATACCTGTTATGTTATATGTTGTTGTTGCTATGCTAAGCTTATTTCTATGCCTATGTATGTTGTATGTTAAATTAATGCCATGTTATCATACAAATAGTTGCGTGTATCCCGGTAGCCGACGGGCTGCACGTTAATCATACCAGCCAAGGGTTGCTGAGCCCCTTTGGGGCACCATATTTTATTTTGCAGGATGAGGATCGAGGAAGCAGTGTGGCTTTAGGTCCTAGGTGTAATGAAATACTTTTGATAGCTTTTGGATTAAGGACCCGGGATGCGCATGTGCTCCCGTGGTTGTATATTTTTGGTAGCATCAGAATTACAGTGATGATTTGTATATATATATATACTCGGTATTGACGGTTGTAAAATTTGGATGTTAGTAACTATGCTCGGGAGTATGTGCATCAGACCGATACATATGTACGTATTCAGCCTTGTTAGCTACGTGGGTGGCTGACGGCGTGTAACACTGCCCCGTTTTAAGTAATGTTTATGTTATCAGTTTCCGCTGTCATTGTCGTTTATCGTTAAGTTTACAGTTGGGGTGTTACAAGAGTTGTTTACTCTCACAAGATAATATTCACAGTCTCTCCCAATAGTTCACACACAGTTAGGTGATAATCGGTATCACATGTCCGAACGACGTACGCGCACAGTTAATAAACGCTTTGACGATCAGAATACGTAAACACATTTAAACACATGCATAAGATTATTTATCTTAACATGCAAGCACACAATACGTCTGGAACCCAAGGAAACCCTTAGAGTTTTCAGACCACACATTCACATACCGTTCACCAACAAACAACGCTAGCGTGACGGTTCACGCTTATCCACTAGTGCTCCCGAGCTCGTATCTAGCAGTCCGTATCTCTGTAATATATTACTCTAATATCAGTGTCTATATCATGAGTATGCTTAACCATTCTAAAATAAGTTCTAGTCATTATCCCGTAGTTAACCCCTTAGTCGGTTGTTTGTTTAACTCGGGTTTGTTATTAATTCACGGATTTCGGTTTTATGACATACTGCAGTTTATGTGTACGTAATATTCGATACTGTAATCATACTTAGTACGTAGGAATTAGTTTCTTAATAACCTTGCATTATCGAGGTTAATTGTCTTGCAATGTTTAAGTACACACACTTACGTGCATGCCTGGCTAATTATATACATTTATTTTCGCGCGCATATAATATGGTTTATTACCATATCTCATTAGGCCAAGTTATATCTTCACTTAAAATTATATAATATCTTGTGTGTTGGTCAATTAATCTACTTGGTCAAGTTGTGTTGATAGGTCAATGTAGTTTGACTTGGTCAATGTTTCAAGTCAACATCTCATTGTAGTTGATATTTATTTATTAGCTCATACTACATCATATTATAGCATTTGTGATTATACTTCTAACCATAGTTCTTTCCACATTAACCTTATATGTTTAATTATTCACATTACATGTTTACCTTGTATTATAATTCATAATATGTGAATTATAAAGTTTCCCCATAATGAATTAATTCATTATTCTATGTGGAACACACTTGTGTATATTTGTGTTATTTATTCACAAATCTTTTACCAAGGATTTATCTTAATGTTATACAAGGTATTTTATACATTATCATAGCCCTTATATTATAAGGTTTCTTACCATATGCTATACTCCCCAATTTTCCAATTTAATCTCATCACTTTTCATATGATTGCTTACAAGGCATATTTATACCATAACAATTCCTTTATAATATACTCTCTTATACTTTAATATAATGTCACATTATATCATTTTAAACTTTATAATATATTATTCATTGTTTCTGAAAATTCCAAACCAACCATAATACTTTCGGTATTTTAAATCCCTTTCCCCTTCATTTTTGATTATTTACAAAATCACCCCAAATATTATTTGTTGTTACTTTTTCTTTCATTATTTAATTTATAATCTAAGATTTCAAGACATTATAATATACAAACATATATATCGCTAATTCGAACAGCAGCACCCCCATTTTTCCAGATTTATACTATTTGCCCATAACTTTCTTATTATTACATATTACCCCTCTTTATTTTGTAACTTACAATTTAATACCTAAAACTTTATATTATACATATTAACTTATTTAATTCCAAAAATTCCCAAAATAGTTTTATAAATTCTCAAACAGCCCCTAGGCTGTCCCAATATTATTTTTCACTCCTAAGTTTCGGTTATTTACATAATAACCCCATAAGTTTTTATAAATGTTACATTTTAATACTTAAACTATATATTATAATCCTTAGTTTATTAAATTACTAAAATCAACCCAAAATTCACCAAAATCATGGAGAGACCCCTACTGGTCATATTAATTCATTTCAACCCCTAACTTTTCGGAAATTACATAAACACCCCAAATAGTTTTATAAATTTCATTTTTAACTTAATACTTTATTTAACTTGCCAAATCAATTTATTTATTTTTCTAACTTGGTCAGCCATCATATGTGGTCAAGGTTGACCACCCAAACACTCCTTTGACCAGCATTTAGTGTTAATTACGAAAATGCCACTCTTGTTTCTCTAGTTTTACATTTAGCACTTTAATTTCATAAAATTAGTATTTTATGTTTCTAAAATTCTAAAACAGCCCCCTTACTGTCCTAATATTTATTTAGTACCCTATATTTCACTTAATTACATTTTAACCCCATTAATAAGTCTTTTGTTCATTTATGCACTTATAAGGTTTATAATTCATTTAAATCATTCAATGACTTTATAGAATCATCAATAATCATCTAACATGTTCCTAAGTGAATGATAAGTGTCCAAATGAGCATGTTTTATAGGTGTATTTCATATATAATATTCGCACTTTTCTTGCTCATTTCTCCACTTCGGTTAGTTTTCCTCTAGTTTATGTTTTATTGTTTATCTCACAAAATTATTGGTTTAACATGAGGAAAACCAAGCTGGGAGTAAAGTAGATAAAGAGACGAACACATAGACGCAAACGGCTCAGAAAACGGGTTCCAAACGAAGAAACTAGAGCCGGTAGAAGAGAGAGTCACGCGAGAGACACATGCACGTACTGCATGCAACCGCCTGCTGACACTACCGCCTTGAATATTGGCGGACAAGAGAGGGCATGACCGCCCAAACAAGTGGCGGACAAGGCTGACACTACCGCCTTGAATACAGGCGGACGACACAGAGTAGACCGCCTCTTAATGGGCGGTACTACAGGCGGAACGGAGAGAGGCTACCGCCCCATTATCTCGCGGACGAGACAGAGACGACCGCCTCCACATGAGGCGGACACATAGAGAGAGGACCGCCCATTATCTGGCGGTCGTGTATAAATTTCGGCGAGCTTATCTTCTTCACCCGTCTTCTTCTTCGTCTGCAACTTGCGCCGATTCTCCACAACTCGCCCACTGTCTGCATTAATGAGCCTCTTATCCATCTACTCTTCACGCGTGAGCTCCTGTCCCCTGCGCAATCAAAGAGCAATCAACAGTTAATCAAATTAGTACGGACCTTCTTCTGCTCTGCCACTATATAAACCCAGCACCCGTTCAACACATTGATTCCTTCATCAATTCATCCACGACCACTTCACCTCACGCCATCTCATTTCTCTTCTCCCGTATTCTCCATTTTATTTATTTTACATTCCACAAATTCACCTCTAGCCCTACGTACACAAAATAGCAGAGCGAGACGGAGTGATTACGGATGATTTCTATCATTCTTGTTTCTGTTATTCTATTTAATATGTTAGGCTAGTTTACGTATGCTCTGGGAATGGTTATTATCAGTTTGTATTAATTATGCTATATTTTTACTGATTTATTTATATACAGTTTGTTACGCTTAAAGGTTATCTCGCACCTTTTTAATAGATCTCGCGAATTTATTAAATTGCTCTACTAAGTCTATTTTGATCAGACCAGGTGATAAATAGACAGGTTAGTTAAGACGTAAAACTGGAGAAGACTTTATTATGATTTAATGAGTTAGTATTCAGTTGCAAATGTAATTCCTCAAATACTCCTCTGCCGTTCGCAGGCTTTTGCTTGAACCTTGATTAGAACCTTGCATTACAGGTGAACGAGTTCTTATGAGGCTATGATTTAGTCCTTAAGAAAATTACAGGAACCTTGCCAAATTATTAAACCAGTAGAAATAGCTTGATTATGCAGATTATAATAACCTGACCCAGAGTTCCATTTTATTTATCTGTCAACTTAGTATTTTATTCTTTCTTTTTATTTTACAAGTCAATTAATCCACCCCCCTCTTGTGACACACTTAGGTACTATAATATATATATTAGTCCCACGGTTCGACATCCGGTTGCTTACATTTTCACTATACTACTGCGACCGGGATTTATTTGCAGCCCGACGTTTATTTTTGGGTTTTAATTTCTTTCTTTTATGTTAATTACACCACTATAACCACTCAGATTATAACGTCTGCAAAATGGCGCCGTTGCCGGGGACTAGTTTATTCTAGTCCCTAAGCCCCGGATTATTCACTTGTTATATTAGAATATTTCTGTCTATATTATTTTTTGTTTGTTGTTTATATTAATTTTCTTTTATATTTTGTTTATATTATTATTATGTTTGTTTCTAATCCTTTTATTTTCTAATCTTTTTCAGTAGTTTTGTTTTATACAGAAAAACACGAAAAAAAAAAATATATATCTGTACACGGCAAATGGAAGAAGTGTTTGAATTTTGGCAGGATTTATACTGCTCCGAATGTGGGGGAGCTCATGATTTTGAGGATTGTCTCATAGTCCAAGAGCAACTCTGGTTAGAAGATCAACCAGACTACCTGGAGAGAATCGCTCAACTACTCGAGCAATCAAGGAGCGAAACAGTTCAAGAGGTAGAACACCCCACTATAGACGAGCCACTCATAGAAATCCCTCCCTGTCAAAACAATTACCGCTATTTTCCCTCCTTCTCTATAATATACCCAGATGATGAGGATATTTTTATCCTCGAAAATAAAGAGAAGGAATTGTCATCCCCTCCCGCCAATATATCCAAACAAAACGCCATTATCACCTTCGAAGAATTAACTTTCTCTGAAGATGATAACGAGCGTTCTTTCTACGAGCCTCACCTACAAGAGGAGGATATTTACATCCTCCAATTTGAGGAAGAAAAATCTGCACCGCCGGATCTTCTATTAGAACTACGTTCCCGGCATTACCTCCTCAAACATCAGATTTTGTGGAGTATTAATTTTCTTATTTTATATGCCAGGGTAACGTTTTGTTTTGATCCAGGATAACGAAGCAGGCGTCTAGCCAAAGACGTTAAAGAAGGGCAGCTTCTCGGGAGGCAACCCGGGTGTACTTTTATTTTATTTCACTTTTATGCTCTTTTTAATTTTCAGGTTCTCTTTAAATTTTATTTTTGCTAACTTTTAACCCCGTTTTTAGTGTGGTTGCTTCTAGTGTCTTCTGCAGGTGCACCTCCATGTGGACACCGCAACCAAGCTACGCTGCTTGAGGCTGAAGCTCAAGTGTGGGGGAACTCCTATAAACGCAAGCAAAAATAAAATCAGGGGAGTACCAGTTTCTTTAAAATTATGCTTTTATTTAAATAAATTTTGAAGAGGAGCGTTTGTGCTTAAATGTTTATTTGTGAACTTTGTGTTTTCTCTATTTTATCTACTTACCGAAAAGGTCTTCTGAAACCTTCCCTTGTTTTTCTGGTGAACAAATGAGGGCATTGTTCAATTTAAGTGTGGGGGAGTGTACCCTTTTCGGTAACATTTTGTGCTTAAATGTTTAATCTCTCTGCTTATCTTGCGTTTATCCAATTCAAATATTATGGACCCTGTATATGTGGGTTGTTCTCTTTAAAAATAAATACTATTATGAATTGTAGGATAAATGGTACAAATTTTAAAATTTTGATTACTTTTGAGGAGCATTTTATATGCGGTGTGACCAAATAATCTGCAAATGGTTGGATTTTATTGCTCAGGGTTTCTTTCTGTCTTCTCTCTTAGGGATTGCTAAGGGGTACTTCTCTGTTAAAAAAAAAAAGAAGAAAAATAATAAATAATAAGGGACTTTCGAGACACCATTGGTAACCAACAAAAGAGAGTAGAGTGTTCTTAAAAACAAAGGCGTGATGCCTACATTTTCTCATCTCTTATGCAAAAGTGAAACAAATGCATAAATCTATTTTTCCTTTTGTTTTCTTCTCAATGCCCATTCTTGAGAGAAGTTGGCCATGGTAAAAGTTCTCAGAGTCACCAAAAAGAAACATTGAAGTACCTTAGATCATACCCCGAAACTCTATATTTTATTTTACCCTGAGCACACCTATGCCACCAGCAGTTGATTTTTCACACTCCTCAAATAAGTTAAAAAGATCATGTTTATCCTACCCTTCATAATAATATTTGTTAATATTGAGCATTCCCTACTTATTTGGTTACGTGATTTTGCTTGAGGACAAGCAAAAAGATAAGTGTGGGGGTGTGATAAGTGTCCAAATGAGCATGTTTTATAGGTGTATTTCATATATAATATTCGCACTTTTCTTGCTCATTTCTCCACTTCGGTTAGTTTTCCTCTAGTTTATGTTTTATTGTTTATCTCACAAAATTATTGGTTTAACATGAGGAAAACCAAGCTGGGAGTAAAGTAGATAAAGAGACGAACACATAGACGCAAACGGCTCAGAAAACGGGTCCCAAACGAAGAAACTAGAGCCGGTAGAAGAGAGAGTCACGCGAGAGACACATGCACGTACTGCATGCAACCGCCTGCTGACACTACCGCCTTGAATATTGGCGGACAAGAGAGGGCATGACCGCCCAAACAAGTGGCGGACAAGGCTGACACTACCGCCTTGAATACAGGCGACGACACAGAGTAGACCGCCTCTTAATGGCGGTACTACAGGCGGAACGGAGAGAGGCTACCGCCCCATTATCTCGCGGACGAGACAGAGACGACCGCCTCCACATGAGGCGGACACATAGAGAGAGGACCGCCCATTATCTGGCGGTCGTGTATAATTTCGGCGAGCTTATCTTCTTCACCCGTCTCTTCTTCGTCTGCAACTTGCGCCGATTCTCCACAACTCGCCCACTGTCTGCATTAATGAGCCTCTTATCCATCTACTCTTCACGTGAGCTCCTGTCCCCTGCGCAATCAAAGAGCAATCAACAGTTAATCAAATTAGTACGGACCTTCTTCTGCTCTGCCACTATATAAACCCAGCACCCGTTCAACACATTGATTCCTTCATCAATTCATCCACGACCACTTCACCTCACGCATCTCATTTCTCTTCCCCGTATTCTCCATTTATTTATTTACATTCCACAAATTCACCTCTAGCCCTACGTACACAAAATAGCAGAGCGAGACGGAGTGATTACGGATGATTTCTATCATTCTTGTTTCTGTTATTCTATTTAATATGTTAGGCTAGTTTAAGTACGCTCTGGGAATGGTTATTATCAGTTTGTATTAATTATGCTATATTTTTACTGATTTATTTATATACAGTTTGTTACGCTTAAAGGTTATCTCGCACCTTTTTAATAGATCTCGCGAATTTATTAAATTGCTCTACTAAGTCTATTTTGATCACCAGGTGATAAATAGACAGGTTAGTTAAGACGTAAAACTGGAGAAGACTTTATTATGATTTAATGAGTTAGTATTCAGTTGCAAATGTAATTCCTCAAATACTCCTCTGCCGTTCGCAGGCTTTTGCTTGAACCTTGATTAGAACCTTGCATTACAGGTGAACGAGTTCTTATGAGGCTATGATTTAGTCCTTAAGAAAATTACAGGAACCTTGCCAAATTATTAAACCAGTAGAAATAGCTTGATTATGCAGATTATAATAACCTGACCCAGAGTTCCATTTTATTTATCTGTCAACTTAGTTTATTTTATTCTTTCTTTTTATTTTACAAGTCAATTAATCCACCCCCCTCTTGTGACACACTTAGGTACTATAATATATATATTAGTCCCACGGTTCGACATCCGGTTGCTTACATTTTCACTATACTACTGCGACCGGGATTTATTTGCAGCCCGACGTTTATTTTTGGGTTTTAATTTCTTTCTTTTATGTTAATTATACCTGTTCTAACCACTCACTATATAACGTCTGCAGTGAATATGTTCACTAAAATTATATTTTTACACCAGAAATTTATTTAATTCATTTAATCACTCAAAAACTTAATAAATAATATTTAAAGCTCTAAATAACCATAATAAAAATGGCCTAAACACATGGCCTTAAACATAGCAAAAACTTAATCATAAAATGACATTAAAATTCCCATAAACTATATATTATACACGGCTTGCTACAAATTTTTCATTTAACTCCTAAAAATCATTTTTCTTTTATTTTTAACTTATAAACTTGACTTTAATAAGTCATTAGCACCTAGGTTCACCAACCAAAAACATGTAACCATTTTCTACACTTTTCATGGTCTGAACAGCACCTATACACATGTATATTTTTAGCCCTAGG